>CAVNYN010208585.1:0-10644 GCA_963692815.1 Nyctanthes arbor-tristis
TTTTTTTTTTTTTTTTTTTTTTTTTTTTTTTTTTTTTTTTGGGGGAGGGGGTTAACATTTAAAAGTTGCTATATTTGCAATTATTTCTTTATTGTTTTATTGTGTTCTACAAATTTGTTGTCATTCTTGAATCACATTCACTTACCCCCACCCCCCTGTCCCTGGATAGGGAAACTGGTATCAAAAAATAAAAGTTATTGTACACAATCAGTGGCCTGTTTTTGTGTGTTTTATTGTTGTTTGAATTTTCAAATAAACTGGCAAAACTCTAATATTGCTCATTTACAGTTCTGACTTCCATTTGAGCTTTGCTATTTATTGGACTACAGATTATTCATATTCTTCGATATTCATTTTTTATTACTGTTGCTGATGCTGCAATTTGCATGTAAAATAAAACAAAATATCTGTTTAAATTGCATACATCTCACATGAGATTTTGGGTGAAAAATACATGGACATATATCCGTCATATAGAAAACGTTGATCTCTCCAGTTCCTGTTCCATGTTTTCAATTCTGTTGCAGTTGTGATTGACGTTTGAATTTGTTCCTGCATGAATTTTTTCTTTTTTCATATTTATCTCTCATCTGAATATAGTAATATCTTTTAGTTCTTATCATTCGTAATTAGATAGATCGTATGGGACAGAAGGATCCGGTATTAGAGGAGGAGGTCAAGTATCGTTACAACAGTGTAATTTTACATTACAGAAAATCATTTATCCAAGATAATGCCCAAAGGTAATGATCTTAATTCTGGCTGTCTATGGTTGAACAACCTGACTTATGCAATAAATATTCCCGTTTTCTACTTATATTTGCCTTGCTCTAAATGACCACGATAACAGTTCTTTGGAAAAATACTAGACATTTACTGTATGATTTTTGCTTTATGATTAATGAGTGAAAGCAAGTGAGGGTTAAGTTTGAGGACGTGTCTCTGTATGTTGATTAATGCAATTGAGTTTGTCTTCCATCGGGTTCAATTTCCAAGCAATAAATACAATACAATAAATAACTAAAATAAGCCTAGTTGGGTTACTTTTATTCATCATCTTTATGTCAAAATCCTATCTGCCATATAAGCTGAAGGGAACTAATCTTGTGGTTTTTTTCAGCTTAATCCATTTCGAATACGCAGAGCTCCTTCCCCCAGCCCCCCCCCCCCGCCCGATTAGACCTATTTCTCCCTTTAGAGCTTGTTCTTTGGAGCATTATCTTTATAAGTCAAAATTGGTCAACAATTCAATTTAATGCCAACTACATATCTTCCATCAAAAACAAATTTTCATATTTTTCAATAATTTTTCTTTGCATCCCCACCATTCTCCCAAAAAATCAACTTTATACAAAGCGCTCTAGAACAAGCTCTTTATTTAACGTTTGAAAAACGCATGGCATGTTAACACTGTTTGGTTTACTAATGCTTTATTTTCTTAGAGAGAACCAATATTGTAAATGCGTAAAGTTTGTAAGTTATATCCCTTCCTATCCTGAATATCTTTCCTCAAGATTATTTCAAACTAGTGCTGAATCGTCATTCACCTTCCTCATATATAGACAAGTATGCTGCTATTAACATTTATAACATCATTTATGCCGATCACTGATGAGAAGGGAAAATTTATCCCCTTCCGTCTTTTTCTTTTCCTTTTTTTTAAAGATTTTATCAATTGTTAAATTCCAATCCAGTCAAATCAAAGATGGTACCATATTCGTCTAATGCTTAATTAATGTTCTACAATTAATTCTTCTGTGTATTCTTTATGAATTATATCTTGATTTTTAATACTTTTTGCTGGGATTTGCATTATTAGATGAATATTCTGAAATCCCAATTTTTAGAAATATTTTACTGCAGAAGAATATGATATTGCACATTGACTTCACTGGACATGTCAATGAATAGTCTCAGCTCCTCTTACCAGTATATGCTATTTTTGAATATAATTAGTTTAGTGGAAATGAATTGTGGAGACTTGTGTAATACATGTGGGTTCCATGCGATATCAATATGCGGCTGTGATTTTTTTGACCGGGTTCTATTTTAAAATAGAAAGAGTTTCTTAACATGGATCCAGTGATATAGCTAAAGTGAAACACTTTTACCTGATCGGCTAATAGTTTAGGCAAATAAAGTTTGGAACTTGGAAAAGACTTGCATATTCTTTTTAATTGTTCAAGGAACCACATTAATGAAAACTCGAATGCCAGTGAACAAGTCAGACATTCAGCTTTTAATTTCATCTACACTGAAACTCCAGACAGGATACTTGAAGCATGATTTTAATTGGTATATATGTTGACTTAATGTTCATGGTGGGCTTCTGATTTGTTGATAAACATGTAAAGATGTTGCTGATATAGGTTTCCTCGAGTTTGATGGGAGAGAAAAGAAACAAGGATTTGGTTTCTCTAAACAAATGATGATTTTCTCTAACCAAATGATGATAATGCAACAAGCAAAGCAAGATGGGATTTAGTTTCATTCTTCTTATTCTTAGTTATTAAATTTATGGGATCAGTTGTTCCATGTATTAAGGATCCGTTTGATTCAGATTCTAAGGGCCAAAAGAATTGTTTTTATTACCGTTGGGCACCATTTTTCATGAGAGGGTTCAGCGGGCAATGCATGTGATTGAGGCCCACTTCATTTCGTACCATTTCAAATTGTCACGTGTGTCCCTTTAGCTTTTGCTTTTCACAAGAATGGAGAGCATTTTGGGGAACTTGCCCTTTATCTTGGTCAAAAAGTACGAAATTGGTTGGAATTCTTCGCATTTTCCCAATACAGTGGGTCCTCCTTCATACATGATTAAAAATCCAACAGTCATTTTTTTGCTAAAATTCTTTCAAAACAGCAAATTGAGACTGGCCTTAAGTTTCTTATTCAAAGTTACCATTTATTATTTCTGTGCAGGGTTTCACCATTAAGTTTCGAACTCGAGGCAACATTAAAACTGGCAAGATTCCGTTGCAGGTACTAACTTTTGTCTTATTAGTTATTCCTTTTGTCTCTATTAATGCAAAATGTTCATGTGATATTGACTTCCATTGTTTCTACGTTCCTGTTTATTGAATTTGATGTTGAAGAATTGTTCTATTTGGAATAAGAAGTGGATCTCTGAAATTCTTGCGTAGTGCATTCACACAAATAATTGTTGTTTTCAGGCGAGAGCTTGCTAAGGAGGTTGTGGAGTTGTTAACAGCTGCTGCTGATGGAGCAAAATCTTTGATTGATGCCAGTGACAGACTGGTATTGTATGTAGAAATAGCACGACTCTTTGGTGCCCTTGGATATCATCGAAAAGCCGCTTTCTTCTCTAGGCAGGTTGCTCAGTTGTATCTGCAGCAAGATAACAAATATGCTGCTATCAGTGCCATGCAAGTACTAGCGATGACAACAAAAGCATATCGCGTTCAAAGTAGAGCATCCATTGAACACAATAGATCTGAAGTGAGTAAAAGGGAACTTCTTTCATTTTAGTGCTTTAATATTTACAAAATGCGGAGTTGCCTTCTTGAATTGAAACTATAAGTTATTATTTTGATGCATGCACAACAGAGTTCTTTCGCTTACCTTTTGTCTTTCTAGGAAATATTTGTTAAAAGGTGTTGGATTCAGCCTAGAAGTTTTCAGTTGTTGAAAACTTTACTGAGTTAGCATTTGCTTGCAATGGCTCTTTTGATTTGCTCGAATACCATTACAAATTTTTGCCTAATACTTTATAAATTTTCAGAAGGATCCTGCACCAACTCATGCTGATGGAGGGAAGATGCATCACCACTCAATAGTCTCCCTATTTGAATCTCAATGGAGCACCCTGCAGATGGTTGTGCTGAAAGAAATTCTTCTGTCTGCTGTGCGTGCTGGGGATCCCCTTGCAGCTTGGAGTGCTGCAGCACGCTTACTTAGGTCTTATTATCCTCTAATTACACCGGCTGGGCAAAATGGTCTGGCCAGTGCACTTGCAAACTCAGCTGAGAGGCTTCCTTTAGGAACTCGATCTGCCGATCCTGCTTTACCTTTCGTAAGGTATTTACCACAAATGCCGTGCATAGACTTAGGTGTTGACGGCAGACACATAATGACCTATCTACTTTAGTTTATACAGACGTGTGTATGTCTGCATATATTTAGAAAGATATGAACATAATGATCACAGAAGACACAAATGCAATGTGCATGTGTGCTTTCCTACATATAACTTCTATAGTCTTTTTGTCATTTTGGTCAGAACTTCAGTAGCTTTTCTTATGGTTTGAAGATATTCTTTCAAAGTTATACTTCCTTCTTTTTCTGGAGTTCTTATTTTTCCCCCTTTTTTTGACTGCTTAGTACCATTTTATGGACCAAGATAGCTTTTAATAGCGTGTTGGCCATGCCTCAATTTGTGATGATCAAATATTCTTTTTCAAGTTACGTGGTAAGGATGGAGTTAATGTCCTGTTTCTTCTCACCTACTATTTCAGGTTGCATTCATTTCCTATTCACTCTTCGCAAATGGATATTGTTAGACGTAATACTGCAAGAGAGGACTGGTGGGCTGGAAGTGCTCCTTCAGGACCTTTTATTTATACACCATTCAGCAAGGGGGAGTCCAACCAAAGCAATAAGCAGGAGCTGATCTGGGTTGTGGGAGAACCAGTCCAAGTTTTAGTGGAATTGGCAAATCCCTGTGGTTTTGAATTGATGGTTGATGGTATATATTTGTCGGTGCATTCTGAAAATTTTGATGCTTTTCCTGTCACTGTAAATCTTATGCCAAATTTTTCGAAGGTGGTTACATTGTCAGGAATTCCAACCAAAGAGGGTCAGATTACTATTCATGGATGCATTGTCCATAGTTTTGGCGTTGTTTCTGAACATTTTTTCAAGGATGTGGACAATCTTCTCGTAGGGGCAGCTCAAGGCCTTGTGCTTTCTGACCCCTTCCGTAGCTGTGGGTCTCTGAAGTTAAAAAATGTTTCGTTTCCTACTATTTCTGTTGTACCACCACTTCCATTGTTAGTATCACATGTTGTAGGTGGTGATGGAGCCATCATACTGTACGAAGGCGAGATTCGTGATGTGTGGATTTGTTTGTCCAATGCTGGTACAGTTCCAGTTGAGCAGGCCCATGTCTCGTTATCTGGGAAAAACCAAGATTCAGTTATGTCAATTGATTATGAAACTTTGAAGTCTGCCCTCCCCTTGAAACCCGGTGGGGAAGTGACAATACCTGTAACCTTAAAAGCCTGGCAGCTTGGCTTGACGGACCTGGATACTGCTGCAGGAAAAAGCCTCTTAGGAGGTGCTGGGAAGCAAGTCAAAGATGGGAGCAGCCCAATGCTGTTGGTCCACTATGCAGGTATTATCTGAGGGTCTGGGAAATCATTAGTTTTATCTATTGGTAATTGGTATTTTCACACTGCCTCCATGGATGTCTGATCTTTGTCAACTTTAAGACATGACATTTGACGGTTCAGTTTTCCACCATTACTGTTCATCTTCTGCTACATTGTTTAAAGGGAATCAATTAGTCTTCAGAGTTCACTAGTAATGATGAAGTACATTAGTTTCTTATGTTTGCATGTTATGATAAGGTAACAATGTGGCTAATGACTAGAAATTAAATCTGCATTATATTGCCCAAGGCTTGTAAATTTAGGAACTGTATGTTGTGTCTTGGAAAATACTCACAGTTGAAGCTGGATTATATTAACAGTAGCACTATTCAACATTGGTGAAATTGTGAACGATAAGCTATTCAGCTGATATTTCCTGTGGAGAAAGGTTCCACATTACAGTCGTAGTTTCATTAAATTTGCTTTGAATAGTATCAATACTTTTTGTTTGAAGAATTTTTCAATTTAAGATCTTAATTTTTGTTAGTCTTGCTTATAATGTCAAAGTTATCTTGTTAGGTCCACAGACAAATTCTGAAGATAAGCGTGGAAATGCGTCTGTGCTGCCACCTGGTAGAAGACTGGTTATTCCCTTAAACATATGTGTGTTACAGGGCTTGTCTTTTGTGAAGGCTCGTTTGCTATCAATGGAAATTCCAGCTCACGTTAGTGGAACTTATCCCAAATTAATACAAGTGGAAACTGGTGACGTTGAAGAAGCTGATGGTTCAGGAAAACAGACCGATAGATTTATGAAAATTGATCCTTACAGGGGAAGCTGGGGGCTTCGCTTCCTTGAACTGGAGTTATCTAATCCAACTGACATTGTATTTGAGACTAGTGTTGCTGTGGAAGTGGAGAACTCCAATAGCAATGGAACCGCTTCTGATTTCAAATGTGGGGAATTTAGTTATCCTAAAACGAGGATCGATAGAGATTATACTGCTAGAGTGCTAATACCACTGGAACATTTCAAATTACCTGTCCTTGACAGCTCCTTCCTTGAGAAGGGCTCTCAAATGAATGGAACTACCAGCACTCGAAGTTCAAGCTTCTCAGAAAGGAACTCTGAACCCAATGCATCCATCAAGAATCTAATTTCTCGAATTAAAGTCAGGTGGCAATCCGGACGTAACAGCTCAGGAGAACTAAATATCAAGGATGCAATACAGGCTGCTCTTCAAACTTCTGTGATGGATGTGCTGCTGCCTGATCCGCTTACCTTTGGCTTTAGGATAGCTAAAAATTGTTTAGACCACAGCAAAATACTTGATTCACCAAAAAATTCTGATGTGCAAGACAAGTCTTCTTTAACCAGAGATTGCATCATTGCTCATGATATGACCCCTATGGAAGTATTAGTACGTAATAATACCAAGGAAATGATCAGAATAAGTCTTAGTGTCACATGCAGAGATGTAGCTGGCCAGAACTGCATTGAGGGCGACAAGGCCAGTGTCTTATGGGAAGGTATTTTGCTAAAATATTTCATTTTACCTGCTGATTGCTATAAACATTTGTGGCTTGCTTTTTAGATATACCTTCTTTCAAGTAGCTCAACTCTTCCATGTGATGGGAATGGATTTAGTGCCAGCTGCTGTCATCTTATGGCACTAACTGCTGGTCCTACTTCTAAAGTAAACAAATAAAAAATAAGTAATTATCCCCCCGTTGGTAGGTGTCAATAGTTGGTCTGCATCTGCATCAGTGGTTGGCACCATAACGTGCCAACTGATTGGCATTAGAACAGGACTGTTTATTCAAAAAAATATTTACCTTTATTTGTGTACGTGTACCCACATACTTGATGCCTGATGAATGATCATTTTGCATGTCTTGTTATCTTTTTAGGTGTTCTGAGTGGTATTACAATGAGAGTTCCACCTCTTGAAGAAATTAAACATGCATTCTCTCTCTACTTTCTGATACCTGGGGAGTACACAATGTTGGCTGCTGCTGTGATTGATGAAGCCAATGAAGTTCTTAGAGCTCGAGCTCGGACGAAATCACCTGACGAGCCAATCTTCTGTCGAGGGCCTCCATTCCATGTAAGAGTAAATGGAACAGCCTGATGTGTTCTTATGTGTATTTGCTTAAACTAGGTAAGTGCTGCTTCATGCTGCGGCTCTGTCTGGAGCAATCCTGGTTAGTTACGCTATCCTAGGTTGCTCCATTGTGTGCTCTGATAGAAGAGAATTTGATATACGTTTGTACATTAGTAATTTACCTTGCTTCTACATTTATATTCGACTAAGAGTTGTTCAAGAAAATATACACTCTCTTCTCAGCTACCAATGTTATCAGATCATGTATTTTTTGAGCACCTGTCATGTTTAGTCTTTTTGTAATTGCGTGAACAACCATAGGTGGATACACCGTGTTGGGGGACCAAATTAAAAATATTCATAAGCTGTAGTCAAAAGACATGTTGGAACTTGAAATAGACGGATGGTTGCTGCAAGTCCAAGAGCCTGCGACATTAAGATACAACTACCTTGAGAGATCTATCTTGGATCTAGGCATCTAGCCTCTATCACTTGGCCTAATTGAGTATGGATTCTATATAATCCACGGGGAAGTGGGAGGGGATAACATTTATAGGGTTTCCTGTGGCTTCCTACCCCGCTTCTCTTCCGATCTGGTTTTTTCCCGTTAATTTGTTAGATTGTGTGTTTAGTTATTTTTTCTAATAATTATTTTTAAAGAAAGGTGGGAGGGGGCGAATTAGGGATGTCAGCTGAGCTAGCGGGCTTGACCAGGTCACAAATAGCTCGAGTTGAGCTGGTTTGGAACCCATTTTACATGAGCAGAGGCTTGGGTTGAGTCTCGAAACTGGGGCATGGCTCAATGGCATTTCTCCTTTTTCCCCTTCTTTAGGCATTTTTATTGTTTACATATAATAATAAATTATACAAGTTTAACTCCATTTACGTTAAATTTACGTCTTAAGGGATAGGGTGTTTTTTGTTTTTCTCTCTTCCTTTCCTTTCCTTTTTTATTTTATTTTATTTTTTTTTGGGTGGGGGGACGGAGGGGATGGGGTGGTGGAATCGTGGTTCATTTTTTAAGTTGTAAATGTTATTGAATTTAACTCATGGTAGTTTGTGTGAGATTTATATACCTTACGTTAATGATTAAAGTAAAATTGTACAACACCAAATTTAACATTTTGTTTTTGTATTTAATTCACTCATTATTTTCATTTTATATGGAAAAATTTTAAGAAAAGACAAGCTTATGAGGCTTGGCTTTGATAAAAAGCCCAAGACAGCTTGAGCTGACTCCCATTTTTTGGAGATGAGCAGAGCCTAGCTTTTAGCTTTGGCTCATTGTTTTTAAGCTTGACTTGGCTCGTTTATACATCTGTCCACAAGGGTGAATTGCCATCTTGTGCAGGTCTACATGATACTGTTATTTGAATGTAATATTACGTCATTTTTAGCCTCAATAAATGAATCTTAAGTAAATTGATGATCTTGTTTAAATAACAAAATTTTATGATCCTGACTTTGAATCAGTGTACCATATTAATAACTTTGCTGAATCGATAAGACTAGTTTGATATTTTTGTACCAACTTGTGGTGTACCGGAGGAAAATAAAAAAAAAGCTAATAGAAGAATAGGAATGGCAATGGGGCGGGTTCAGGGCGGGAATGCCTTTCTCGTCCCGCCCCGTTAAGAAATCCCCTTCCCCGTACCCGATTCAATTGGGTACGGGGCGGGGGTGATTCGGGGCGGGTATAAAAAAAATACCCGTTACCCACTCCGTCAAGAAATAACTAAAAAAATATAGAAAAAATAGAATTAAAACTATATGAAAAGCCATCCTAAGTATCATATCAGTTTTATCTTTGGCATCTGGATTCGAAACTTCATAGAGAACAAAATATTTTTTTAAAAAAAAAAAAGACCGGTAATCGGGGCGGGGCGGCCAAAACCCGTTCCGCCCCGAAACCCGCCTCGATACTTAACGGGGCGGGTTGTGGGGGCGGGTACTCACGGGTATCAGGTAATACCCGTCTCATTGCCATTTCTACAAAAGAATCATTATGTTTTAAGAATTGTTGGTTCTTTAAAAAAAGCATTTGTTTGGTAACTTTAAATGTTTTATTACTGTGTGAATATATAATAATTACTTAAAAGGACATTGAGTCTAGCAATGTTGGAATTAATCTATTGTTATTTTTATTACATAATTTATTTTTCATTTTTCATTTAAACAGATCTATAGTTGATTTTAATTCTTAGTTTCAGTTAATACTCATTTTAAGGAAAATAGTGCGGTCACTCGACTTGCTTCGGAAATCTCAAATTCCATTTTCACTTCCCTGAGAGATTCTTCGAATGTCTTGGCTTATTGGATGCTATAATCATATATAAATTTAGAGAAAATTTATCCACACTACAAATTTTTATGGTACTTTGAAGGTCTTTAATTTTTATAACCTGTAAAAGTTGTTTCTCAACAAATTTTATGGCATTTTTTCTGAACATTTCATCAATTTTTATATCTAGCTTTTTAATGATGGTTATTATTCAAAAAATTTCGTTTGTATTTCTTAAAATCATAAGAAAATTTGAAATTTTATTTTTATAGATTTTGCTTTTTACTTTTTTTTTTGTACTTATTTAACAAATTTTAGAGGTTCTCACACCAAAATTTTTAGAAGGAAATCATTGAAGATAGAAAATTAAGGATAAAAATATGATGAAGAAAAATTTAGTGCCTTAATCTAAAAATTTGAAAAGATGAAGCAGGTTAAATCAAATTAGTGTGGTGTGTGTTATGTATAACAATTCGTTTTTTTTTTATGTTTATTATTAGAATAAATATAATATAAATGAGTTAAAAGAAAAACAGATAAACTAGAAATTTTCAATATATATTTTTTTAAACCATTTATTTTATTTTTATTTTTTTATACAATTCGAGAAATTTCGAGGAGGGGTGCAGACTCAAATCCAGGATCTCGTCTTGATAAGAAGTGTTCTTTATTATTTGAATTATCACTCTTGGTTTTTAAAATTTTCAATATTTAAAAAGGTTAAAATTGAAATTTTATAAATAATTGAAAAGGATAAAAGCATAATTTGAAAAGATACACGTGTTGCTTCAAATTCTGTTGTTAGATGAAGCAACTTCTACTATAAGCATTTTTTTTTTTTTAATTTGAAATTTAGAACCTAAAACTGCTTCTTATTGTTTGAGAAGTAGAACTGTAGACCTAGAGTTCCAATAGCAATCCCTAACTA
>CAVNYN010208587.1:0-13023 GCA_963692815.1 Nyctanthes arbor-tristis
CTCTCCAGCCTAGTTAGCAATTCTGTTGGTTGTCCACAAGAAGATATCTCATGAAGGGCATCAATAATAGTATCTTGAAGATCGACCATTAGATTGTCCAGTTCTCTCACCTCAGACCATGAAAAAGCATACAAGAGATCAAATGTTAAAGCCTTTTCAATTGTTTCCGGGGAGATGCTATCATCCTCAAGAGAAATTGATCCAGTCTCATTTTCCCGTAATAAAATGTGCAATAAAAGATTCTGCATATTTGTCAACTTCTCAGAAGAGTAGGCTAAGGTCACATCAACTTCATATGAAACTTTCAGGGAATTTTGTACTCCTTCCATATCTTTGGAATTGTAAGAGAGACCTTCTTGCAAAAATCTTTGCATGTCCGGGTTGGCAATATCAGAATTAATAGAAGCTGTGTCATTCGTCGTCATTGCTAATCTCCTGATTGAAAAACTGCAACTATATAAAGGTGGAGTAAAGAATTAATACAGAAGAATTTAGGCAAAGGCTCCACAATTAAAGAATTATCCCATAATCAATAAACCGAGGAGGACAATTATAATATGGAAACAGGAAACAAATTGAAAAAAGTTGCATGCCATGCCTATTCGAATATACTATGTACTAGATATCATGACATTTTCCTATCATCAATTGACATTGTCAATGTATTGATTCATCTAAAGGGAATGCACCTACAGAATCAGGTAATTGTCCGTCCATTAGTTTTCCCAAAAAAAAAAAAAAAAACTTGGATGGAAGATAAAAGAAAGGAAGACATAGAATATCTTGCAGATTAGGCACAAGTCTTATTCGTGTATGTAGTCAATTAGGCGATTCTCTTTTTTTGTAATCAACGAAGTACATAACACTTCCCTACTGGTAAAATGCAAAACATCTCCAGTGGTAAACCTAGAATCGGGTTCTGCACAGAGGATATCAAGTCCCCTTGAAATTAGATTGTCTTGATAACCCACATATGGTTATTTGAGCTTCTAGTGTCCGTAACTGAAAACTAGATTTAAAATAACTAGAATGTTTTTATGATTTGCAAATCATTTTAAAATTGAGTCTTTATTCTCATTCTCCGCCTTGGTAATCAATAGTCTTGAGAGCCCAAATTTTAGTGTTCTAATGTTTAGATTATTCATAATTGAAAACAAGTCCACCTTGAATTTTAGTAATCTTGCTTAGTGCCTACATTGATATAAATCTTTACAGTATCCATAATTGAACGCAAGTCTTGAAATAATTAGATGTTCTAAACAGCCCAGTTTCTCGAACCGGTATAAATTGAAGTCGGTGTTTTCATTTTATATAACCCTACAAGAACCTCTTAAGAAATGTCGAACTCTTTAATATGTGTTTCATAATCAAACAGAAGACTCCACAAACAATTCAAATGTTCCAATCTCCTTTGCTAACTAAATTACTGATCGATTACAAGTCTTTGCAGCAAGTATATAATCTAGATAAAAATATTCAAGAATGGCTTCCACGCCTTCCTTATCGTTTCATAATCAGAAAATAAATTCAACAAGGCACTCCTCTGTTGGATGCATTTTATGTGGGAACACTTTAGAAGTGGAAAAAAATCAGCATCAAATATATCTGGGAAACCTGAGTTCGTCCAAAATGCCAAATGTCATCTCTGTTTATCAACCCGAAACAGAACACAACCCATCTATAGTAGGTAATTCATTTACGACATTTTACATGACACCTTATGCAAGTAAGCTCTTCAACAACATAACAGGAAAGGGGAACTCTTAATAAGATCATATTAACTGTGCAAACACATTGAATGCGACGACATAAAGTAGTAATCCACAAGATTGAGCACAAAATCATTTCAATTGACTGTTTTCTTCTTTCAATAACAAATAGAATCATCAAGGTATTAATATGGGGACAGCAAATTGAGTGCCAGGGAGACAGTGATATTGAGGTATGCTTTTTGAAAAATGACACATTCTCAGCCAAATACCAAACTAGTCAAACCTCGGAAACACAGAAGCTTAGTCCAGCTTACAAGTTAAAATCTTCCCAGATATATAACACAATTTGTCAAATGTCCTCTCTCAGAAATTTTATTTTGCCCATGCATGCGTGCAATACGTGGCACACATCCAAACTATACATGCAGGCGTAATAACATGCCCCTGTGTAGGGAAAATAAAATTTCTCTCTCTCTCTCTCTCTCACACACACACACACAAAAAACACTCTTTATTTTCCAAGAATCCAAGAAAACTTCTGCAGTAGAGCTTTCTAGATGCCAATATTACCGTGTTCCTTACATTTACAGACCAAACCAGTGCCTCAACATCTGAGGTTTTTAGCTGCAGCACGAGCTTCATTCTTCAGATATGAAATCAAGTATGATTTTCAAGTTCAGCACAAAACCAAAATTGAGCAATTCAGAAGCAGTAATTTTAAGTCCAAGCTCCATTCTTCACATTTAAAATCAATTATGATTTTCCAAATTCCAAACTTCAACTAAAAGCAAAACAAAACTATTCACACACAATCTTAACCAAAGTCAACAACTGAATCCAGTACAAAATTCAAAACAAAGAATTCTCAGATCATTTCTTCAATTCTTCAACAAAATTTTTCTGGTTTCAAGTACATACCTGGAGAATATACCTTGTGGATCTTCTCGAGTTCTATTATCAAATAATGGGTTTTATTACAATGACTGTTCATTTCCGTTAAATTATCGTAAAGACAGCCTTTCTTTGTGAATCTATACAAAAGAGAGGTAAAATGCTAACGTCTGCCGTGAGCAGTCGGACCGAACGGTCAACTTCAACAGACGAAACAGACTAGGTGGACGGAGCCTTACTGGGTGAACGCTTGAAGGTGGGACCCACAAAGAAGGTTGGGCCATTCAGAAGTTGCCACGTCATTCAAGTGGAGAATTGTTCACATATGTGATGAAATGGGATTCATCATCAGATCTTTGTTCTGATTTGTAAGAAATGCTGCAGCCAATAATTGAGGCGATAACAAGAAAGTGTATAAAGCCGTTGAGTGGGGTTGCACCCCGCTTCTCTACTACGCACTTCAGATCTCAACGACAAATTGGTAGAGGACGTGTTTCAATAATTCTACACACAAGTTTTTTTTCGTCCCTTCTTTTAAGTAATTCTATTAGGCACGAGCGTAGTTTGGTTTGATCATGATCATAGAAAAATTAAACGAAAACTAAAAAGGCTTATTTTTTGAGAAAATAACCATTTGATCAGGTTACTGATTAGAATCTTATTCTGATAAAAAGTGTACATTTGCTACTTGAACCATTACCTTTGGTCTTAATGTTTAGTTTATAAGCTTGAGTTTTTTTAATTCTTTTAATGATAATTCTCTAAAAAATTTTCATTAAATTTCTTTGTTGAAGTTTTGGTGCGCAGATTTTCCCACTCCCTTGATTCATTATTTTCCCCTTTTTTTGGTGAATTATTAACACAAGATTATGCTAATTATAAGAAAAGTTTACTCTTGATATAAGCTAGGCATATCCATAATTTCGCTAAAATTGGAAGGACGAATTTATTTTATACCGATCAACATTATAATTTGTTTAACTTTAACATAGATCAACTACCACAACTGCCAATGAGGCCTTAGCCAAGTTGGTTAGGGGGCTAAGGTTGAGGTTCTGGACGTAGAGGTCTCAGGTCCAATTCCCCCCATGTGAGGTTTGTCTACATTTATTTGTAGTTTGTTGTCTCCTGTATAGGAGTTTGTATTATTGATTTATTGTAATATTATTGAGTTCTGTGCACTGTGTTTAAGTAGAATTTATATTTATATGCACGTGTCCTGCTATAATGCGATTGTAATTGTATTTCAAAAAAAAAACTACCACAGCTAAATAATAATAATATAATTAAAACTATAAGTTAGGTCAACTTTTATAAATCTATCATATATGTTATCTTCATGTTTATCGTAATCATCATATTTATAAGCAAAAAGAGCAATAAAGTGTTACAATGCATTCTGCATATCATTGTAACCTTGGCATGTACGAGCATATTCCATGCTAATTAATCTGAACGGTACTAAGGAGATATTAAGATTGGGGTTATATCTTAAAAAGTTAATCTTGTTAAGATGAGTACCTCAAGTGTTTATATGTTGGTAATTTATTTTGTATTATTTCAATGTGGAAGTTATCGCTTAACATGCCCCCACAACCCTTACAAGATGCTGACTTGTTGGAGCACACCAATTTTAGAGGAGGAGCAAAATGCTAGTGAAGGAAGAAGAGGTGACGAGCGCGATGCTGAAGAAGGAAGTAGTAGACAAGAAGTGGATAGTGGAGAAAAACCCATAAGCGTAAAAACTGGTTGGAGTATTTGTAACTTTAATGCCATATTAAAATTTAGAGTGATGCTATTTGGACGTATAGGTAAACAAAATCTATGACAAAAAGTGGGTTTAAATTACCTTATAAACCCTACACACTTCAAGCGGATTTGAAGTCATTTAAAGAGTAATAAAGTAGTTTAAACTATAATTTTTGTTCACATGTTCAAATAGATTAATTGTAATCTTTTTAGTCAAGTAACCGTAATTTATTTTGTATTACTTATCCCTTAACAATAGATTGACACATAATCCATCCCCATTTAGTATTGAAATTGATCCCTTCCAAACAGTTGTTTAGCATGGCAGGAGTTTTCACAGGTAAGAGTCATCAAGAGAGATTACATGGTGAAAGTATTAGATAAAGTTGGCATTTTGTTTAAACTCCTCAAGATTTTCTCAGCCATTTGTCTGGTGCATTCATCCCCATGGTGAAATGCACTGACTAATGTTGCAGGAAGCAATCTGTCCTGTGATATATCTGAAGCAGATCTATCCCCACCTTTCATCAAGAATCTTTCTATCACCCAAAATGACTTCTGCAACAGGGCTTCCTTTCTATGCTCTTTCACTACCTTCAGCACCTGCTGGATAGCTCGCTTTTCTCCCAACAAGCTCACACTCTTGTCGACATCGACTTTGTCATCCAGTAATGTGCATAGAGCTGATAACGCTGCCTCGACCACTTCTGCATTGTCGTGATCCAGGCTTGCTAGCAGCCTTTCAACAGCATCAGCATCAAGTAGGCAGAAAGTTTCCTGAGAAGAACAAACCCCTCTGTGGATAGGGCAGAGTGAGAATTCTTTAACTTGGGATGATTTGTTAATGGATAAGCATTTCCGGAAAATGAAGAATTTTAGGATTTTGGTGTTCTTCATTTGTGGAGGCCTTGATAGATTTATGGATTGTTTTGATAAATTCTCCAGCCCTGCTGCTGAAAATCTCTGAACTTCGTCGGTGAATGATCTTGCTAGCAACTCTGTTAAAATCGAGGTGAAGTTGAAAGTCCTTGCGAGAAGCAGTATTTGATGATCATACAATGTTGTTGTTAATCTGATAAGAATTCCCACCAGTCCTTCGAAATAAGGGCTTGCATATCTGCTTGATCTAGTGCCTGAAATTTGTATCTGATTTATACCTTTCATAACTGTTGGAACGACGTTAGCATTGACCAAAGCTAGGTTGAGAGTTAGATTCTGATGTGGAAGTTTTGCCAAGAAATTGACTGAAACAGCATCTTTCTCTGTGATTCTTGTAATTTCAGTTGGATTTCGGATTAGCCCCTCGGGTTGGCCTTGTGTATTGCACAATTTGGTTGATAATGTGTGTCCCATGAAGCCTGAAAGTGAAATGAGCAGTTTGATCGATGCAATCCCAAGATCTTCATTTGGAGTATTTATCAGTTCGATCAAATTGTGACTAGCGTCCGTCTCCTTGATCACAGATACAATAGTAGCCGACGCTTTAGGGAACTTCATCAAACAAAGTAGGATTCTAATGAGGTTGATGTTCAGATCATCTGGGGTCGAATTCCTGATCTTGTAAATGATGTTATACAAAATGTAGTCCGAAGCCATTGTGTGCCCATTCATTGTTACCATAAAATTCTCGAGATCTTGACCTGACTCCATTATATTTGCAAGTATTGCGGCCGCCTCAGTTTTTGAGTTCATTGGTTCGTTTTGTATGGTCCTCGTGAACATCTCCTCGACCATGATCTGCATAATGCCAGACTCAACAAGTATTTCAACGTTCGGATGGTAACATGAGATCTGCTTTAAGGCTTTAAATGCTGCATTTCTGCTCAAAGAATTTCCGGTACGCACCATTTGGATCAGAGTCGGAGAAGCCTTCTCGGCCACATAGGTCTTGCTTTCTGGTCCAAGAACAATATCCCCAAGGTAGTTTGCCATTTCCATTCTCATCTCCTCAGTACCTGTTAATACTTTTAACACTTATAACACTAATTTTGATGACAAATTTTCAATATTTGCTTAGGAAGCAGGAATTTCTGATATTACCTTCAACAAGATGAGTTGAAAGAGGTTCCCAATAACCATTTTCTGCCATGAGTTTGATGTTATTTGGAAGTATCTCCAGGTTCTTCAAAATTTCATTGGCTTTTTCTGAAGTGAAAGGGTCGGCCGATTCTCTGTACTTGGCTGTGATCAGCATCAGAATACCTCCAGCTACGGCCCCGATTCCATAACACATAAACTGTGACCTCGAGAGCACAGACAAAAGTAATACAGATGCGTGTCTAATAGGTCGATGATTACTTGACATCATCTTTATCATTCTTGAAATATCAACCGTCTTTGCAATAATGTCCTGCACAAGTAACCATATAGCTAAATGCTAAATATTCTTTAGGAAACCTATCTTAAGATTTGAATCCGTCTAGATACAGTATAGTCTAGTCTAGTACTACGTACCAAACATGCTGATAGAGAAACGTAAAGAATCATGTCAAATTTCAATGCATATACATCACAAGAAGCATAAGAAAAATCAAGTTTTGAGAGTGTATCACCTGCGCCTCATCGTCTTCCTCAGCCAGTTCTCGCAATAATTCCAAAACTGCACACCTAATACTTCTGCTTTTGTGATTAAGAAAGCCAGCAAGCAAAGGGATTATTCCAACCTGGTGAATCTGTACCTTATTGAAAGGATTTCTACGGCAAACGCTTTGTAGATCGTCTATTGCTTCAAGAACCATATTTTCAGTACTGGCCAACGATAAAGCTGAGCGGGCAACCTTAATTATTGCAGCCTCATTTCTATCCTTCCACTCATCAATTGTTGCCTTTAGAGCCACATTAGTACTCAAATTTGTGCTCTTTAGCTTCTCTCCTGATTTCGGACAGAGAATTTCCTTAGGATCCTTAAACTTGCCAAACCATTCGAGGATCATCTTTCTCTCGTAAGTCACTCCAGTTTCTATCGTCACCGGATCATCCATGATCCTTTTCGACAGGGGACAGAAGAACGTGTCGTATAAGGGTTCCATGTATTGAGCCACCTGTGGCAAACTCATTAAGGATCCTGCACTCCAGTTTTCATAGTCATTTTTGTCTCTACTCTTTCTGCTTCCTAAATTACCAGAAAGCTGAAGATTCTCTGCTGAAACTTCGACATCAATAGAGTACAAATCCGAGTCCATTTGCCCTGTTTCTTCACTTGATATATCCACAGATGAAAACATTTGAACTTGTTCTTTTGGCTCTACAAAATACGTCGCTTTCATCTCCTTGGAAAGAGCCTTAGCTGCCTCTTCGGCATATCCTTGATCCTCGTAAGCTGATAGTGGTACCAAACTGAGGTTATCTCCTATGTTTACCATCACACCTTCAAACTGTTCCAAGATGTCTCTAACTTCATATGAACGGATTTTGTTTGCGTTCTTCTGTAATTTCTCCGCGAAGCTTTTAGCCCGATTGACACTTTGAGACATAGATTCTAGAATCTGAATCACATTTGTCGGGCTGTTCTTGTTGATATGAAACTCCATTATCACCATAGACGCCCGGTATAGAAAGCAACCAATTTTGATGAAATACTCCTTTTCTATCTCTATACATCCCACTGATCTTGTCACTTCTGATAGAGCTGCCAACAATGATTCAGCAAGATTTTCCATGGGATTATTAACATCTTCGACCTGATCAAGATCAAAAACTGAGATTCTCGAAAAAAGTAAACATTTTCAAAATCAAAAGAACATGAATTTTTAGTCCCCTTGGGCAAAAGCCTCTAATTGCAAACCATATCCTTCACAATAAAACAAGTTCAAAAGAATTCACCATGATTATTAGTTCATACCTTTGACCACTCAGAATTACTGTCAGACATTATCTTCTTCAGTATCAAATGCTTATGATTGCAAAATTTTATCTATTTTGAAAACCTTAACCTGTGAATTTGGAAGTGCTGCCATATTTCTGTTCAGAAAGCCATTTTAAGGGTTGACCATTGAACCAGTCAGCTATATTTACAAAAATCTCTGTGTTTTAATTGCTTAAATTAAATGAAAAAGCCCAATCATATAGTTCAGTTCGGGATGGAGGTTTTTTTATGAATCATTCAATGAGGTAATAGATTATGAGGGTTCCTAGCTTAAAGGAGTGTTTATGTAATTTATCTGATTGAAAATAGTTTAATTTTTTTCAAGGAGTTTGTTAACCTATATACCACTGTGTAGAAATTGGGACTTCCTAAGATTGTTGATGTTGTTAAGTTTTGGATTGTGCAAGTTGATTTTTATAAGAAATATGTCAACATATGTACTTGGTCAGTCTATTATTAATTAAGTCATTGATAAATACCTTATACTAAAATTTGTACATGTTGGTTAAATTTTTCTTCCCAATTTGTTTGAAATATTATAACGAAGTGACATGAACAATTGAAATATTACCTAATTAATCTGATTATTGATTTTTCTTTCTTTGTATCCATTGACTAACTCCAAAAATTTTCTAGTGTGGTGTCATCAGTACATGCGACTAACTATGATTTATATTCTAGTATAATCTCGTAATGTTTGGATTAGTATAGACGTTTAAGGCGATTGCGTAGGGCTCACAACCACATCTAATTTAAAAATATATATATATCATGGAATAAGAAATCAAGACTAAAAGGTGTGTGTAAATTCAAAGCGTGTGATTTAGATCTTGCTCTTTACCACATATTTTCATACCTAAGCTCCTGTAAGTTGTAATCCCTTATAAATCCTCAAAATCATTTCACCACGTTTGCAAACTCATTCTATTTTATAATGAGTCCTTCTATTTGTAAAACCTTTTTACAAAATGTTTTATAAAATAGAATGCCCTCTTCTGTAAAACATTTTGTTAATGGGCTTTTTTTTTTTAACAAATAGAATTTATCATTTTAAAATAGAGTCGGATCAAATTAATTAAATTCACATATTTCATTATATGTATTACAAAAAATTCACTCTTTATTTATTATTTTCACTTAATATATCTGTTTCTATTTCAAAATAGAAATTGATTGCTAACTGCCAACTGCACCTTAAATCCTGTTTGCTTTGTTAAATCAGTTATAATCAGAATATTTTTTTTTTTTTGTTGAGAAAAGAGTTATAATCAGAATATTAGAATGACCAATTCATATAAACGTTGTCGTCACTGGTCAGTGACCCTCACTGTCTCCTGAGGTGGTTAGTTGAATTGGGGAAATAGTACAAATCCCAAACCTTTGGACCATCTATAAATGGCTCCCATCGCAATTTTCTTTGGACATGCTACTTTATGAGTTCACGATAGAAAAACATTCTGGTACTCTGAGAATATCGAAGACACGATACTCTTAACCAACTAAGAATCTACATGTATTTAAGGGCACCAATTCAATAATAACATATTGAATCTCATGAATTCAAGTGTCAGTCTTGATTTTTATGGATAGGGCGGAGTGTCATACTCTTAGAGTATCATAATTTTGTTCGACATATAGAAAATAATTCTTATAACTACTATAGCACAAATTTAGTCAAACCAGTTATATCCACATATTTAATGAGGTCTATCTATACTACACAAATATCTACAATTTAATTTCACTCGTTCTCTTTCTATTTTTCTTTTTATTTAATAGAACTCGTTCTCTTTCTTAATTCACATACACATGTATAAATGACGTGGAAATGTATGTTTATACATTTTTATGTCTACGTGAATGCAAACACGTCATAATTTTCAATTTGACAGGATTAATTTGGGAGAAGTTGGCATGAGTTAGCTGGGCCTTGCATCATTCAAGTTGGACTCCTCGGCTTGAAGATAAATGGACCTAGTTGTCCTGCAGTGTGTACCTGGCCCAATTGCAAATAAGTTAACTCGACTATGTTGACTAATGCGCTAAAAATAATTTTATTATCCAATCATAGAAGGGCAACTTTTAGGAAAATACTATAACGTAATCACTCATATGATCATTTACAAACTAAAGGTAAATTTACAATTTTACCCTTATGTATTGTGTAAGTGAGGAAATAATTGAAGGATAAGAAGGTGAATTTACTATATTTAATAAAAGATTATCTAAATGATTACTTACAAATAACGGGACTTGTTTGGAAAATACTATTTGTAGGTAATCATTCAAGTAACCGTTTATAAAATGAGGGTAAATTCACAATCTTACTCATGTGTATTGTGTAATTAGGAAAAATAATTTAAGGATAAGACGGTGATATAAGTCACCATTTTTTGGAAACCATAACCATGTGACATACCACAATACAAACCACATTGTCGTATGATCATTTTTACACAATTTGTTATAAAATAAGTAAGTCAATGTGTAGTAACAAATGATAACGTGTCCACATTAGTATGATGGCAAAATATGCTACCCCATGATTGTATAATAAAATTTTTAGACAAATGTAGTATAAAAATTATTCCTAGTACCTTCTGTTGTAGAAAAATATATGATTAAAAATGAAGATATGGTATGCAATTTTTCTTTTTATACATCGATAAAAGGGGACGTGATATGTTACTTTTAAAATAAGTCAAAATGGGGTATCTAACTTTTTGTGGAGAATAATTCATATTGATGTAGTATCAAGTATGCGACTTTTGAGATGACAATATGAGATTGAAGATACGAAACTACTAAGATTAACCTTTAAACAAACTTTTTGGGAAAAAAATACTATAGTCTCTCATTCTTACTAGTATAGACGTATTTTTCGAACGATAGTTCCTTTTCCTGAAAAGATCTATTCCTAAAAGTTATTAGTTATGGCCTTCCCTTCATAAAAAACTAAAAATCACCCAATTCATCCAGGACTAAAATTGAGGAAGAAGTCTTTGTTTCGGCGGATCGACCTAAAGAGATACCTAATAGCTATTGGTTGGTTATAGCTCGAAAATGAAACTTACAAAACAGAACACATATGATCAGCACTTTTTAATCTTTACAATTAATACATCTGTAGACATTAACTTATATGCACAGATAACTATTTCTACAACTATGCAACAACATACACTCGAAGGAATGGGACGAGACAAATGCCTCAGTTCTCTCGATGAGATTTTAGAATGGCGTATATGTTATAACTTAAAATTACTTAAACACAATTTTAATTTTTTTTTTTTTTTTGAGTATAATATTTAGTAGTTACAATTACTATTCATTATTATCCACACATTAAACTACCGAACACGTGTTTGATTGATTTTATTTATGGTAGTTTATTTATAAAGAGAAATTATAAAGATGTGAATGAGCGGTGTAGATTTAATACATGTTTGATTCAATTTATAGTGGTTGATTTATAAAGAGAAATTATAAATAAATGTTTGAATTTTGTGATTATAAATGAGTTATTATCAAATTAGTAATCAAATCAGTGATAGGTGAGATTATAATGTGTTTTGATAAAAAAAAATTAAACAAGAGCTAATTATAATATTTAAGTCATTGCTTGCAGGGCCTTCCTTGAGCAGCAAATACAACAACAAACGTGTACGATTCGTCGCATGTAAGCCAGAAATCAGGGGAAAATGCCAAAAGCTAAAGCCGTCAAATGGCCATTCAACACTCCCAAGAGCCTTCTTCTTTTGGCTTGAATCACATCAAATTATCAGCTTGTTGATAAGAACGCTGAGTAACCAAAGACCAAAGTTCTTGGTCCTTTCACCATCAATGCCCACTTACCCACACTTGAAAATAGGATCCCCACGCGGGTTCCGTGTGCTGACGTGGTGCCTATGTGTCCACCACATCAGCACCTGGCCGACACTACGTGAGTTTGGGCTGTGCGTGTGGCGTCGACATGGGGAATGCGTCAGCACGTACATGGACTTGGAAACGAAACCCGTGTGAGGATAGAATTGAGGCTTGAAAGTACACATTTATAATTATTATATATATAACAAATATATAAATGTTAGGAATGCTGGAATGTGATAATTGGACGTAACTATAGGCTGCTTTTAATATAATATAAGATATTATAAGCATCAATCAATCTTAGACTTAATGAGAGATTCGGATCATAACAAGTCAACTAGCCAATAAGCTTCTGCTCACGTAACCCAGCAGCCTCTAATGCAATGAAATAGTTGTACTCTGGCTAAAGGAAAATACGAGCTTTCTGCTATTTGTGTGGTAACTGTGTTCTAGATCTAATTTTTCATTTTTCTATTTTTTTTTTTTTAAATTCAACCGGTAGAACTTTAGAGAGGAGTACACTCATGGCGTTCTAGACCTCCTGTTTCGACCAATATAGATTTTGAAAACTTGGAAAATTAGGAGCCGGCCTACATTTATTTTTATTGATGGTAAGTTAATTTCAGATCGGAAGAGCACACGTCTATTACGTCCCACTCAAGGCAAGTAATCAGAACCACAAATGATACTAAATACTTCGTTGGATAAGAGAGAAAAGATATGCTAGTAAGAAACTGGATAAACTTTCACATAATAATAGGTTAATCTTCTTAAAATTGAACACCAATTCTAGGCAGATGAGATAGATAACTGACAATATTTCTTTATTTTTTTACTTATTAATTAATTAATAATAATATTAATTATTAATTAATTAGTTATTATTATTATTTGTGTTGTACTACATATGAGAACTAGCTTTTTTTTTTTTTTTGG
>CAVNYN010208587.1:13043-24508 GCA_963692815.1 Nyctanthes arbor-tristis
CCCCCCCCCCCCCCCCCCCCCCCCCCCCCCCCCCCCCCCCCCCCCCCCCCCCCCCCCCCCCCCCCCCCCAAGGAAATGAAAACTAGGTTTCTTTTTTTTACATATATTTGGCATGGTATGAGTTATGAGGAAAAAAGTTGTCATCGTCATCCCCGCCCAACATGTCGCCTAATAATTCTGATGTTTGCTTAAACGAAATTTTTTCGCATTGTTATTGTGTGTTATCATTTTGTTTTGTCTTCTTTTCAAACCCATGTCAGAAAACCAGTATGCTAGTATATATATGAAAAAACCATAAAAATACTTCATACTTCAGGGATTTGTTTGATATAACTCATTCTATCCATTTCAAGATTTTCAGTTGCAGAACCAAACCATGACCATCAAATCTACCAAAGATCACAAGAAAAGCAAGAATTCACCAAGGAAGGTGAAGGAAGGTGAAGAAATATGCGTTATCCATCGGTATTTCTGATGAAAAAGTCCCACTTCTCCTCAAGAAAGCAGACAAATGTACTACCAGTGATCAAGAATTCAACAGGGCTTCATTTTCTGGTGCAGTCTTTAACTTGTCGACTACGATAATTGGGGACGGAATCATGGCACTGCCAGCCACCATGAATGTTTTAGGCCTGATTCTTGGTATCGCACTCATACTATTTGTTGGGGTCCTCACAGAGTTTTCTGTAGGCATGTTGTTGCAGTTCAGCAAGGCCGGTGGCACGGCTTCGTATGGAAGCGTCATGGGAGCCGCATTCGGGAACTTTGGGAGGAGAATTTTTGAAGTTTGTGTAGTAATCAATAATATTGGTGTACTAATTGTGTACATGATTATCATAGGTATAAGCTTGAAGATTTTAATGAACTTTTTCCTCTGATACCAGAAGTTTCTTGTGACTAAAAAAAATTGTTGTCTTTTTATCCTTTAGGTGATGTCCTTTCTGGGACTTATTCAGATGGGATCGAACACCCTGGTTTATTGGAGCAATGGTTTGGAGAACACTGGTGGAATTGGCGTGCTTTTGTTCTTCTGCTGACAACTCTTCTTGTGCTTGCTCCATTGGCTAGTTTCAAGAGGATTGGCAGGTCATGCATAGATTCTTTTTATAGAACATTGAAATTGATTAACTTTGAAATTTTGAGCCCAAATTCATTTGAATTTGCAAAACCTTAGGTAAAAAAAAACAGTATTTTTGTAAGTTTCAAATGTCTGAAAGATCGAAGCTTTTTAAGCTGTGAGTTCTAATGATTTATTGACATTTCTAATTAAGTTCTGATTTTCTTCCTGCAGATTCTTTAAGATACACATCTACTTTAGCAATTTTCCTGGCATTTGTTTTTCTAGTCATTACCATATACATTGCCATATTTAAATTGGTGGAAGGCTCTATTGGGATGCCCAGATTGCTTCCTGATATTACTGATGTTAATTCAGTCTGGAAACTCTTCACCGTCGTCCCTGTTTTTGTGACAGCATACGTCTGCCATTTCAACGGTAAAACAATGCTAGACATGGCTTCACAAAAACACCATTTTCATGCGTGGTTTTTCAGACGTTGCTTGGTTGGATTCTCTAAAAGAGAAATTTACATTATTCTATGCAGTGCACAGCATCAAGAACGAGCTTGAAGACCGTTCCAGTATAACATCGGTTGTTCAGGCTTCATTGGCTCTATGCTCAATTGTATACATCATGACAAGCTTCTTTGGATTTCTTTTGTTTGGAGATTCAACTCTTGATGATATTTTGGCCAACTTTAGCTCTCTGACCTTGGCATCCCATATAGTTCTCTGCTAAATGATACAGTTCGTGTCAGCTACATTGTTCATCTCATGCTCGTTTTCCCTATCGTATTCCATCCACTGCGTCTGAATTTGGACGGCCTGCTTTTCCCATATTCAATTCCTCTGGTTTCAGACAATTGTCGATTTGCATTCATCACTCTGGGGCTCCTTTGTGTTGTTTTCTTAGGTGCAAATTTTATTCCCAGCATTTGGGATGCTTTTCAGTTCACTGGAGCAACTTCAGCTGTTTGCATTGCTTTCATCTTTCCTGCAGCCATTGTCTTAAGGTAAGCAAATCGTTCACTGCACCCAAATCCCGATTGCAATAATTTTGATTCTTCAAAATATAAGTTTTACATAGTACAGGTGTGCAGTGCCGGTCCATAGATTTCGGGGGCCCTATACAAAACTTAAATGGGACCCTTTTTAAAAAATTTTCAGATTAAACACGATTTTAACGGTTTAAACTTTGAATATTTAAATTTCATATTAAATTGGTAAGCAAAACAAGTAAACCTTTTAATAATATTCAAAGAAATTTTAATCTCAATAGGCTTTAATATTTGTCAATTTGTAAGACATTTGATTATATTTTATCATTTAAAAAGTACATATACATTACTAAAACATTAAGAGGGGCCCTAGTCTTGTATAAAATTATACTACAAATTTAATATTTGGTATTTGAAATTTAATAAAAATTACAAGAATTGTAACTATTATTAAACACAAAAAAAATGAAAATTTAAATTGGCCCCTTAAAAAAGAATCAAATTTGTAGATATAGGGATTTGAACCTTTGACCTATAATTAAAGATGGAGACAAAAATGTACAACTTTATCATTAGGCTACTAAACAATTTATGATAAAACCATATACACATCAATGTTTTGGACATATATTTCAAAAAACTCGACTACAAACTTTTCGATGCGTTCTAACTGGAGGCCCTAAGCGATAGCTTTGGTCGATTACCCTCAAGGCCAGTTCTGCTGGTCTGTTCATATAGTTAATCTGATTAACGATCTTTTAGTCACACAATAAATGTTGATATTGTCCAATCAGTGACTCCTTTTCTTCTTGCATTAGGGATGCTCATGGCATAACAACAAAGAAAGACAAGTTTTTGGCTGTTTTCATGATAGGCCTAGCAGTATTTGCAAGTTTGGTGGCTATCTACAGCGATGTCTACACTATATTCAAGAGAAATGCTTCACCTCGCTAGTGATTCCTCGTGGGAAGTCTCCATAGATGGACCGACCACCGAGACGTCTCGATGAAACTCGCTGTGAGATTTAGCAGAGTCGCGCTGTTTCATCTTTATATATAAAGCTATACATTACAGCAAAGTGTCTGAATACCAGGTGACCTGTTAACCTCAATGCAGTGCATAAACATAAGCGTGTGAACGTGATTGATAATTGTTATTTATCCAAAATTCATTGTAAACTTGGTATGAAATGATATTAAGTTCTAGCTAGCAACAGTGCAGATGTACAACTATTATTTGATAAATCGTTAAGCATTTTGATACACGAACCTCATTTATCAACCATCATCATGTGTTGTACACCAAACATGTAATCAAATCACAATTCCCTTCTATGCGCAGCATTTTCTTGAAGCACTCATTTTTGGATAAATGACACTTGAAAAGCGAAAATGATCAAGACACCCCCTCCTTTTTTTTTTTTCTTTTTCTTTTTTGTGGTTGGTGGGGGGAAGGACCCATGTGAGTCCATACCATGTGAGAAAAATTAATGAAAGAGAATATGCCACATAAACAGAGTGTCTTCATAACGAAGACAGCTGGTGTCTTTGTAACCAGACTCCTTGAAAAGGCCAGCAGGGAACAAGTTTGTCTGCAAGATGAAGTTATTTTGCTTCTTCCCATATCCAAAACAAGAAATTACATGTACCATCACAAGAGTGTACACTTTATGAATTTACTAGCCATTGAATGTACTCTCTAGACCATAAGAAATTATTTCACTTCTATATAAGGAAAGATTGTTCTCCTTTTTGTAATTAATACAAAGCTTTGAATAAAGAACACTACAAAAATTCCCTAACATGAATTGCTATATGTAGTATACAAAGACGGTCAGTTGAGCTCACTGGGACGACAATCGTGTCGTGTAAACAACTTGGTCTTCTCTCCAGGGAGTATATAATATCGTTCTCTAAAATTCATCACAGCTCTTTGGCATGATTTATGCCTTTTAAGCTATTCTCAGATAAGAAGGATGTACAAAAATCTTTTACTAAAATTGATTGAACCTTCCATCTCGCATGACTGCAGGGGCCAGTGCCTAAGCTCCTCATTTTTACACTACAGAGTTTTGAGTCATCAAGCGCCATTTGCATGATTTCACCGTTCAGGCAATAAAGCCACTTGTGCATGGCATTTTACCATAACTTTCAATGTGATGAAGAAGATGCACAGTAGTCCCTCCAATCCTTAACATTGGTACATCATTCTGAAATGTGTATGGAAGCAACCCAGTAATGAATGAAGCTATATACCATTATGGGAGAATGATCTCTTCTTGCTCCTTGTTAGCTGTTGGCTAAACAAACATAAAGGACTCCAAGAAAAAGTCGGAGATGTTGTGACCAGGCCATTCAGAAAAGCCAGTAGTATCTGTTAGTTTAGTTGAAGAAATAGGGGGACTTGAGAACTTCTCTCAAGTCGAAGTCTCCGCGTTCTGGCAGTGGAGGAAAGTTCAACTTGGGGAAGGACTGCTGAAAACTTTCCAACAACTGCAAAAGGAGAAGCAATTACTGTGAGAAATTATAACCCAAAGCTTCTTGAATAAACCTTCGAAAATAAAACGCTGCTAACATAAAGCAGCAAAAACACTAGGATCAAACTTCCCATTTCCGACCGGGGGAAAAAAAAGGGGAAAAATTATACCAGGAAAGTGATTTAAGGTAGCAATTTTGGAGGCAAGTTCTCAAATCCTATTAAATCAAAAATCATTCATCAGAAGTTGGAAAAGTATAATAGGATATTAAATAAATTTGAAAAAAAAAATCGCAGAAGATAAAGTTATTCACAAAGTACCAAAATATACAAGGGAACAGACCGTAGGTTTTATCAAACAACAGTAAAAATACCTCCTAAATATTTTTCCTTCAGTCAACTGAGAAACAAAGGTGAAATTAATCACCATTAGTAAAATATTTCTAAATTTGACAGGATCAAGAAAACACACTTTGAGCATCTATTGGTTTTTAGACAATATTCTGTGATGCTAATAGGCAAGGGAGGACTAATGATATACTTATAACCAGTGTCAATTATTTATAGAGGACACTGCCAATGATATTTACTCATACGACCATTCTTGAAACAAGTGGGTGCACCATGGAAGTTGTGTGGTTGACATAAAGGTAATAATAATAACAACAGTTTACCCAAAAAAAAAAAAAAAGTGCTACTTACCAGTTACCACCTAAAAATCATGTCATACGGAACAAAAGGATGGATTATCAAGAAACAAAATGCATTCAGAATGGACCAATACAATACGAAATTGAATAAGAAAGCATCTAGTGAAGAAAGTACATGGGAGAATAAACTAAGACAGATATATTGAGGTGCAGGACATATTACCCATTAACCTCGCAGGAAATTACACGTGTGGTATACAAGAAACAAAAGCAATTGAGCATGGGATTTAACATTGGAGAGGGCTGACATGAAATGGGAGAAAAGGATCTACGTAAACTACCCATAGCAAATCAGAACATTTAGTAAGGCTGAGTCACATGATTCCACATTCTAGCATATATTGGTTCAGGAATGATTGGTTTCCGCCATACCCCCAAACCCTTCAAGCAAGGAAGAAAAAGAAGGCATGGAGAAGAAGATTGACCTACAAATACACGGATGTGAGGTGGGCACAGTGAACAGAAAAACTTACGTTCTCCAAAATCGGTGCCTCATAAAGTTGAACAAACTTTTCTCTGAGAATCTGGTTCATTTGGTCTACATCACATGCGTGCGTCCAGTAAGAATCATGCACTCCTGTAAAAAATAAAATAAAATTGTTTGTGAAATTATTAAACATTCCAACACTAGAGGATGAACTAGAATCCTGATGGTGGGAAATATAGAAAGTTTCAGAAACCTGCAAAATTCAACCCTGCCTCTTTACAGGCAATGGCAGTCATCATCATATGAGAACCGTCAAGGGAATGAACGAAATTTGGAGGAAAAGCTGTTCTCTGTCGCTTAACCATCACCTGTTAAAATCAGTAGAGATAGAACGTGATTTAGCTACTTCATGTTCTATTAGCTTTGAATCTTTGATTTCCTATTCCTTCTGTCTTTAACTTTTTCCTTCCTACATCGTTTATTTTCAAACTGGCTGTGAATTTGGGGTGTCATGCCCCAGGGAGGGGTGATATAGAGGCAAGGGAAATACATACACATATACATATATATATAATGCATGATGATGCTACACCACTAAATAATTCTTAAGATCAGAAATGGGTAGCAAACTGGAAATTACCTTGTCAGTTTCACGCTGTAACGTTAAAATCTGAAGAGAAGTCTTTACCTGCACTCAAATCAATACAAATTTTTAATGAGATAGTGACAGAAAATGATTATATCGTTCTGCTACCATGATGGCTACTACTTTACCACAGTAACAATAGTAGTACCATCAGTAGTACTAGTAAATGATTTGAGGAAGTCTGTGTTAAACTTATGTCCATATACCAGATGCCTTCCTAATTTGCGGTAAGGTTGCACAACAGGGAGCCCTAGTGGTGTCGTCCAACGCACTGGTTGATTTTCTGTTGCTATAATCTTCAAAGAAGAAAGTACAAAAATAAAACATACAGAACAACTATCGAGGAAATGAAAAATGGGAAAAGAAGCAGAAGACAAAGGGGGAAAAAATATTAATATTAATATTAATAATAATAATAATAAAGGAAAAATCAGAGAGAACATCTGTGTAAAAGGATCAACTGATCACGTCCAACTGGGAGCTAATTTTGCGCATTGCAATCTCTACTGTTGTTCCCGGGATAGGTCAGCTACGATGGTAAAAGCTCATACACGTGAAGGTTTCTTAATGTATTGATTAGTTTGGCGTATTTCTGAACATTCTAACATGAAAACTTCTATGTACCCCATAGTAGACTATCCCGACACTTTTTTCATCTTCTATTCTACTCCATAAAATTCCATGGGTTTCTTATTATTTAGATGTTCTGCCACCACCTAAGATTTCCAACTGAGATCAGCGAAATAGTATAATCAAATTTGAAAGCTTCAGCAAATTGCACCTTGTGGCAACATACCTCAGTAAGTGCCTTTTAACCACGTTACCTTAAACAATTTTGCATTTCATAAATATGGAGATAAATTTAGCTCCTAAAACTTGTAAATTTAAACATTTCTGCACCCAAAATATTTTAATTATTTTTGAATTTTTAATTTTTTAAAACGAGGCTATCAAGAGAAACCTACCAACGATATAATGCAAAAACATAGCTTGAAGCATAATGTAGGTCAGATATTGTTGCTTGAACTGAGACTTAAGTTGATCTGGCAGCTGTACCCATAACTGTACGATGTCCAGCATGAAGTCACTAGCAGTGTTATGAATATCCATACACTCGAGTACTAAAAACAATTGACCGTGACATGCTAAGGTAATAATATTATTTGGAGAATCATGACCTCCAAAGATTACACAAAATTGTCTTCACACCAAGAATGGATCAGACTCAAGTAGATGGTCACATAAACAATTCAAATTTAGAATACAGACCTTGGCGCAGTCACCAAGCCAACTCATGATGCTCCGCGCAGCTTCAAACATCTCTCCTAGAGCGGTCAAAGTAGTCTGTTGAGGGGTCAAAAACAATTAGCAGGCATTGTTCAGTCACATGCTGAAGTGTACAGAATAGAAGTGATGCCTCATTCTTCTCATCATATGAAGCATGCGTTTCCTATAAATGATTATGATAGGCTATAACTTGAGTGTCAGAGCAAAACATGAAAGGAAACCCAGCAAATTAAAAGCTCTATGCTCTTACTTTTGCAGCATAGCAAGCGCAAGAAAACAACTCCGTGTCATCCTGAATAGCACCTCGCTCCTTTAACCTCTTCTTGATTTGGTCACGTGCACCTATATAAGTGACCCCATAAACTGATGTCATCACTGTTTGCTTGACTAATTTCCGGTCCACCTGAAAATAAAGAAAAATATATTTTTTAAAAACAAAATAAGAAACAGGTAGCAGTGATCATGGAGCTTCATCAATCCTGAGCCGAATTTAAACCGGCATCAGTCACTCCAAAAAATCTACAATTCAAGAATATAAACATGAAACTAATAAAAAACTCTGTAGAAAATCAGCAACAGCAATAAACCATTTCATTTTCCATAAAATTTGTAGTCAATAGACATCTTCAACAGAGTAAGTGAAATCAATGAAACCTGGTTAATTAACATTCTTGCACGCATAACATTGGGATCACTTGCAGGATCTTTTGCAGCATCCTTCTTCATTATGTCAAGAACTCTGCATCAGAACAATCATTAAAAAATCAGAATGCATTTGACCACCTCTACTTGAATGTGTTAAAAGACTAATTTACAGCATCGATGCTGCTCAAGTAATACTGCAACCCGTTAATTGCAATAAGAGCGTCCGGTGAGATCATATGCCATCTATCTCAGGAATTATTTCCTTCACATTGAAATCAAGAACTGAATTAAACGACTTGTTTAATCTTACCGTTCTGACATTGCTTGACTATAAGTAGATACATTCAAGTATACACAATTGGAAGAGTTCCAGCTTAGCGCTAGGTTATCTGGTACTCATTTAATTAACTATATTTCAATTTATTGTCATCGTCAAATATTATTTGTTTTGTATTTATAACTAATCTATTTCTGGGACAGAGCAAAACAAAGAGAAGGATACTATGAATCATGAGCACAGCTTACCTAGAAGCAATTCCTGAGTACACATCAGCAGGTTTATCTCCACCAACAAGATTGACTGCAGCTGCCCCCAGCTGGCAAAAAAATATATATGCATATATAATAATATGTTAAGCAGCATGAAACACTGTAAATGTTATCCCCATACAATGCATTTATCATAATTTAAACCAAAAAATGATAGGGGGCCCCCAGAGTCAAAACTTTGGCACATGATCAGCTGCAGCTGCTCTTAACTGGCTATATGTTATTATATATTAAACTGATAGCATGCAGTATTGTTACTAAACGCCAAACTGCAATATGCTAAAATATCTAATGATGCCAAATACTATCATTAATCGAAATTTGAAGTAGTTGGGAGCCAATGGTTGCTGCTGTCAGCTTTATGCCATTCAGTTACCGATCAAAGATGTCTATGAATACAGTTTCTGTCCTATTTCATAATTACTTAAACAATGTCATACACATAGAAATTTGAAGCCTTGACAGATAAATATAAACATTAAAAATTCTCATAGCACGTTACCTTATCTCTTCCAAGGGCAGCATAGTGTTGCAAGCCATTACATGAGCCATCCTTCAGAACAAAATAGAAAATAATACATTCAGATACATTTCTTTAAGTACAACTAAAAACTGAATCACATGGTGCATCATTGCACAACAGACTATGTCCAATCATGTGTAAAGCCCACATAGAAATCACACCAGTCAAATAAATTTAAAGAAATAATGAAATAAACTTAAGTAGAACCCTAACTACTAAAAATGTTTGTTTTATAATTTACTTAAAGCAGATGCACTTTCATCCTGTTTCCTGTATTGATACTCATATCTGATGAGCCGCCAGAACCCCCAAGCCCAAAAAGACACATACATATACATGGAGACATTCCTCTCCTTTTCACAGGAAAAATGGGAGAAGAGATTAAATAATGGTTTAGTTGTGTGAGCTAAAACATTCTTAGTAACACGACCATAGAGCTGAGAATCATTTGATCAGATACTTACTTGGTGAACAGGCATACGGGACATAGAGGTCTCTGGAGATGGGCTTCGTAATGCTTCAGATAGGCTCATACATGTTGCTAAGCATTGGAAAGGATCCTCAGCTTCTAACCACCAGCGCTTCCCTTCTAGAGGCCTATCAGCAGAATCAAAGATATCCTCCAGATGGTTCTCAGCAAATGCTACTCGCCCTTCATAGGATAATTTGTCAACACGACTACCATATAAATTTGCCAAATGTATCTTCAACCATCGTAAGCCTGATTTTCCAAGTGGGCGTCCTTCTGCAAATTCTAAGATTCCTCGGCAGAGGTCAGATCCAAGATGATTCAAGTATGGATGCATAGGGTACGCACGCCCACGAAAATCTAAATTGTGAGGGTAAAAGAAACCTTCTTCGTCCTTCAGTTTTCTTGCAACCTGCTCTATCAAGTAAAAGCAATTAATGATGATTGAAAAGAAAAGAAAAATGCCATTAGAACTGAATAACAAGCTTCTTACAGCAAGTTTAAGTTCTACATCACATCGCTGTGAATACCGTTCACTATTCTCCTTTTTGGCAGCTTTAACTTTCCACTTCCATTTCTTTATTTCTGCTTCATCTTCTGTGTCTGGCTCCTCCGGTATAGGAACCTGAATTGGCATCAAAGGGAAGAAGTTGTAAGAGCTAAAGCATTAACTTGAAGTGGTATCAGAAGATTCTCAAGAAGAAATAAAAAGAAGTAACTTTGAAAACCTCAGGGCCTTAACAATTAATGGCCTCCAAGGAGAAAGAAGAAGTAATTGAAACAATCTAATATTCGTGAATATTACTCACATCTTCACGGTCAACCAAGTCAGCAAGTTGACCCCCGCTAGCCCAGATTCTGTCAACAACACCTAGTATTCTTTTATTCGCCCTCCATTTGGTATTTCCAAGTGTAGCAAGTGCCTGTATAAGACACAAAAATAAAAACCATCGTTGTTGCAGGAAACAGCAATAAACTGCTCTTTAAGTTCCATAGCAGTAGAAGGATAGCAAGCAAAAACGACCTGTCTTGCCATGTAACCTCCAAATAAACCAGACGATCATAGTTCGGCAAAGATGCAAGAAATCCAAAGTTAGCTCACCTCAAAAACAGGCTCTAATTGCTTTTTTGCAACTCTTTTAACTGCTTCACTTTGTTGTTTTGCTCCATGTGTGCGCATGATGTAAGATGGAAGGAACAGATAAGCGCCTCTATCATACCTGCCAACATTAATGCATCATCTAAGGTAGGTACAAGATAATCCTGGGATTCATGCTAAAACAATAAATTCGAATGAGAATAAGTCTTCTGTAATATACATCAATATAGCAACTAGCAACTTTCTCATTATACATCCACAAGTATCCCATGGAAAGTGCTAAAACTCTGCTTTTGAAATTGGTTAGTAGATTACCGACTAAGCAGGGAAAATTACTAGGCGTTATCATAGTATCTTTCACTCAAACCAAAGTTCATCTTTCACTCAAACAAAAGCTCAGCAGCTACCAACCAGCAAATAACCCAAAACATTCCACCAGCAGCCAATCCACCACCACCAAAACAATTAATTCCTTCAAAGCCGGATCCACCCCCAACCCCCCCCCCCCCCAAAAAAAAAAAAAACCCCACCCACAAAAACCAATAAAAAAGAAAAAAAGGCACAAAAAGTCACCTGCA
>CAVNYN010208597.1:0-55198 GCA_963692815.1 Nyctanthes arbor-tristis
CAAGGTTTGAGGCTAGAGAGCTTTTTCGAGTAGTAAATAGAGCACCGTGTCTTAGATTTTCGCTTCAGTCCCGTGTTGCTTATATAGCACGATTTTAACATGATGATAGTAAAAAGCCGACTCTGGCATGCATTATGCGTTATTATAGGTCGTTTTGGGCAACGTGTTTTACAAGATTCTACTAGTTAGAGAGGATGGATATTTAGTTAATTAGTTCACTTTGGTACCATTATTATTGTTATATTATATACAATAATAACAGCATCCTTGTACTTAGGTTCATGTCTTAATGCCGTCTAACGAGAAAGGTTTTTATTTGCTGAGAAATTTATACTGTCTTTGGCCTCTAATGCAGCCTGACAGACCTGATGAAAAGGAGAGGATTGAATCTGCAAATGGAAATATCATCAATTGGAATGGATGGCGAGTGGAAGGAGTGCTTTCTACTTCAAGATGCCTAGGTACCATTTCTCATTTTGGAATTTATTTCAGTTTTAAAACGATGTAATTGGTAGGAATTAATTTTAGCTAGTCACTTTAGCTTCTCAATAACTTAATCTCTTCGGCCTTAATACCCTGTAGTGTTACAGAAATATTGGACTTCTCTTTTTGAAGAATGTATCGAATTAGACTTATCTTGGAGTAATCAGCCTGCCTTGTTACCTTCATTTCTTCTCTTTCTTTCACAGTTTTCGGCTGAAATTTTGGAGAAAATATACTCACAAAGTACTGTTTTTTGGCCAATGTTCTTTGGAAAATCATAATGTGTATAGAATGAATGTTAAAGCTCCATTAAAGTAGTATTCTATTGCAGGTAACCATCATCTGAAGCCCTATGTAATTCCCGACCCGGAGGTCACTGTATACAAAAGAAAAGAGTCGGACGACTTCCTTATATTGGCAACAGATGGTTTATGGGATGTAGTCTCGCATGAGGTGGCATGTGAAGTCGTAAGAAAATGCCTCCATGAACAAATTATGAGGCCGCTTCAAGAGGAAAGTGGTGCGAATGAGGCAGCAACGTTACTAGCTGAGTTGGCCATTGCTAAGGGAAGCAAGGACAAATCAGTATCATTATCATCCAACTTGACTGAACCAACCCTGTCACTACTCGTCCGTCGTCGTTACCTTCTTATATTTGTGTTTGGTTTCAGGTTTGACGTTTGAGATCATATAGTGTGTGAGCCTTGATGGTAAAATGTCTAGTGATATCTCAATATCATTGACCTGGAGATGTCGCTTACGAAGTTTAGTCAATGGTGCCAATGGTTCCAACTTCCAAAGTGTAGCCAATGGTGCCAGAGATTTTTCACGGCGATAATGGCATGTTTACATTTGAGATCTTGACGTTTAAGTGAGATTGTTTCTCTGTGACTCGGCGATAATTTCAACTCAAACTACATTCTAATGATACAAGTCTTAAAACCGTGGTTGGAGTTCTCGTTCTTGATATGATGCTTTGGACTATTGTATATGGCACAGATTTATCGCTTGAGATATCTGTAGAGGGTCCTGAATTGGCACCTAGATGAAACCATTAATGGACTTGAGATGTGTTGTCTTTATTTAGGCTTGCTTTGTTTCCTTTGGAGTGACATTTAGTGTGAAAATCTTCGTACATTTTTTTTTTTTTTAAATGGAAGACTTTGTTTGTTCGAATATTCACATTGTGTTTGGTAAGTTAGACTAGACATTGGAGATTGCTTGGATCCCTGGTCATTGTGGGAGTCTTATTTTGGCTATGGTGTCATATTGGTAGACATATACTATGCGATCGAGATGCGGTACAAAGTACAAATTACTCATTTTTAGAACAACCCAATAAAATTATAACTTTGCACAAATTATATTCATTGCAATAAGAGGAATGTTGTAGAGCTCACAACATCCCAACACAAAAAGAGGGATTGCAAGGAAAGAAAAGACTAGAATTTGATAGAGGAGTTGACCTTCACTTCTCCTCATCTCACTCTACTGTCTATCACTCTCTCAATCTATCTCTGTCTATTGAAGTGGAGAAGAAAGAGGATGAGCACCCTGTTTATGTCGTCTCGTCACTCCTTTCTTCGTCCAGTCTTCAACCTCATTTGGTCTAATTTTGTCTGAAAAACCTACTGATATTACAACTCAACCGGAAATTGAAACTTAAAGCAAGTTTTAAAAAACCACGAGTCTTTTAAGAGTGGATATTGTGTGGCTACATACGCTATGTGAACTTCTCTATGTAGTATACTTAGACGAGAGTATAGCTTGAGACTGATACCTCTGCTGGAGAAGCAGAGTGAATATAGACAAATTCCATGCTTTTTCCTGCAGGCAACGAGTTGATCCATGCTGGAAAAGAGTAAGAATCGCTGGACTTTGTTAGACCCCAAATAGGACCATAGAGCTTGGAAATCGATAGCTTCAAGTTTTTCAAGGTTTTGGAAGACTTGTTTGTCAATATTATGGAGTATCTGTAGTAAGTTTTTCCTTTGGAAACCCATGAAGTCGTAGCCTTTTGTGCAATTGCAATAGGACTGGAAGATGATGCTGCAAAACATTTGCGTTCCGATATATTGTGAAAAGAGATGTTGCACCAACAATTTGTACAAAATTTTATTCTTTTATGGGGATTATTATGAAGCATAACGTTACCTGGAGCTGGAGTTAATTCTGGTTTTGGAGCGGCTTTTGGCTGAGAAGTAACTGGTTTAAGTGCAGGAAGTTCCACTGAAACAGACAGTACACAGTTGTTATTCAAGTCTTGTGAGCATATAAATTTCCGAATTTGCAAGAACCCAAGTCAATGATTTAAATATACCTGGAAGGAGCTGGTTGTATCCGCCATTTCCACCATGTAACCTTGCTAATACACCAAGCAAGGGAGCATTATTGTAGGTAGCAGGCTCGGTTTGTTCATAATTGTCTCTTTGATCAGCAAAGTTGTCATATGCATCAGGTCCTCCAACAAGTGCACCAGTTAGAGATTCGGGTCGCTTGCCTTCCTACTGAACCAAGTAGCATAACCTCCTCGGCAACTAACAAATGTGGGGTTGACCTTATAGGAGACAATGGAAGATGCCCTGTGGTGAACTTGCAGTGGATAATTGTTTCCATATCCAACCAGGTAACTTGTAGCTCTTGGGTTGTCTCCAAGAATGTAATCAACCTTCCATTACCAAAGAACAAGAATTTAGGTTCTTCCTTGTTCATATCTATTTATTCCATAATATATTTCCAACGGTTATGCAAACTAAGTCAAAAAGAGTTATCAGTTTTTAGAGTGGAGTTGCACCTGAGATTTAGCAAACGATAGAAGCTCAGAGGGGGCAACATTGCCAGAAGCACACTTCAGGGACTTGCCTGCAGAGGACAGATAGTCGGAGTAGACAGTGAGAAGGAATGAAGCACTAGTTACAAACTGCATATTGTTCCACCGCTGCCGGAAAATGAGCCCTCCTGGAGTCTTTTGAACATTTGCACTGCCCTTTCCAAGGCAAGAACACATGAAGTACTCAGCCTTTTGCTGATACTGTTCAAAAACTGGTGCATAATGTCCACCTTTTCCTTGCATTAGAAACTAATGAAATTCGAATTAGATACTTACTGGCGAAGCCGAATAAAGAACAGATTTATGTAGACACAGACCATTGAAGTAAAATTTATGTTCAGTAAAATTAGTAACTTCACGAACACGAGCATAAGCAGGGATAAATTTACCTTGGCAACTAATGTCTGAACACCAGCATACTTAACATCCCAACCAAACTCAGTCATGGCCCAACCAGTGCCACCAAGTGCATGACCATTGTTCCCCAAGTAGTTCAAGTAGTATTCATTGTTTGATGCCTTGTGTAACCATGCAGCTGCCCACAGTAATTCATCCTATACCCACCAAAAGGGAAATGTAAATTAGAATCAAGAATTTGAGATTATTATGTAACATAACTTCTGTTGAATTGCACAAATTGGTCCCCAATGTATTAAACCGATAAGAAGTTTGTCCTCCATGTTTAAAAAAGAGCAAGTTGGCCCATGTCTTCTTAAAATGTTACTAATTTGGAACACCTGGCACACCCAACTTTATGTTTTATTTTTTGCTTAACCGTCTACTCCATTTTCTATAAAAATAGCCCGATCTCCATCAGTGCACGCCACCTCACTTTTGAAACCTAAGTTAATCTGTTTTTATAGAAAACCCGCATCTACCCGAAACCTTTAACATCAATAATGTGTTTCATGAAGATTTTCACAATTTTCAAACAAATTGTTCAATTATAATGAATTGCAGTGTGTTATCAAATTTAATCAGGGTGAAATCACACGGATCAAAAAAAAGGGGTGAAATCACATACCGCATATCCACTGACAGAACGGTAGTATTTCTGTGCCACGGTGATGCTACTGTCATATTTGCCCCTGTATTTGTCGGCAAAATCGAAGAGCTAAACCCAAAAAAAAAAAAAAAAGAAAAAACTTGTTAGAAAGAATGGCAAAGAGCATCATGGCCAAAAATGAAGGGTAATCTGGGAATACAAAAGTTTATGTATGTGCTTTTTGTGCTCTTTTGGGTACGGACAATACAACCAAAGAGTCAATGCCAGATGGCCTATTTCTTTGTGGTCCTGTAATCTAACGGCTGAGATTCGAGGATACACCAATCTACCTACGGAAGATAACACGCAATAACATGGCACGACATATTCGTAAACAAGATTTCCGTCTTACAACAAGTGCGTTTGGTAACTGAGTTTGTAAACCATTCTTTTTATAAATTGCTACTTTGTATTATATAATTGGTTACACTTTTTCTAAAAAATCAAAAAGTAAAAATCAAATCGTAATATCTTATTTTTTATAAAAAGTAATCAATATCACATAGTAATTTATAAACATTTTATAAATATTCTAGTTGCCAAACACACTGTACAAACAACATACTTATTTTTTAAAAAAATGGACCCACTTCCAAGCAGGAAATTTCTAAGGAACTAACACCGGGTTTCTTACGGAGCCTAATTTTTAATAAGATGTTAAAATGTAATATGTGTTAGGTGAAGTGTCAGTCTATCATTAAAGTCTGAACTCTGTAAGAAACTCAACGTTGTTTCCATAGCCCACCGCTTCCAAGCGTAAACATAATAGTCTCATTTTGTCATTTCAAACAATTTTGTTATTACAGAGAATTTGCTAATAAATGTGGTGGCCCAAAGCTATTCTGCGGCGACAACAACCCACCTGACAAGAAGATAATAAACATAACTACCTAATGACTGCGACGATGCCGCCAACCTACTCTTTCCCAACCAGTTGCTATTATACGCCTCTAATGACGAGTAATGTTCACTCGTTCACTGTGGAAGAGGTTATACCGCTAACTTCTAACGTGTCACACATATAGTCGACACACATGACAATCATGGGTGTGCCACGTCTGATCATATTACCTCCATGTCAGAAATAGATGGTGTAACCCGCCCACAGTGGGTGAGTAAATAAAATTACTCTAATGACACCAACATAGTATATAAAATTAAAAGTTTTAACCTAGATATTTTAACTTTTCTTTTTCTATTTATTTTTAGTTAACTGTCAAATTCAACTAACAAACAGTCAAACACTACGAGAGCTTAATTAACTAACCTCGTAAGCATGTTTTAGTAGCTCAGCAGAGTAGGCGGCGTCATAGCGACGGAAGACAATAGATGCGGCGGCCATGGCAGCGGCAGTTTCACCGGCGAGGTCAGATCCTGGGTTGGTGGGGTCGATCTTATAAGCTGCCCTGGAGGTGGTCATGTCCTCGGGCCTTTGCCAGCAGTAGTGATCGGTGTTTCCATCTCCAACCTCTCCATAAAGAACATTAGGCTCAGGGTGGGCTTTGATTAGGTAATCAGTGCCCCATTTAATGGCTTCCAAGGCATGGTTAAGTTCTCCACTAGCACCCATTTGCCTCCCATACTCTATTACGCTCCAAGACATCATTGTAATTGTGAATGCCATTGGTAGCCCAAATTTCACGTTGTCCCCTGCATCGTAGTATCCACCTACAAGGTCGACCTGCAAAAAGACTTCTGAGTCACACTGAGCTCACACGAAACAATGAATATAAACAGAAATGTAAAAGAGTTAGAAACTAGAATCAATTTTGCAGTAGACGAAACCGTACCCCATTAATTTTCCCATCACTGAGTCCAGAATTACCACGCCATTCAACTCGTTGATTATGGGGCAAGTAACCAGATCTCTGGGCTTCAAAGAAGAGAATGCTCTTCGTAAGAGCTTCGCTATAGTCATGGCCTCCCCATGCAAAAGGGAGAGTCCCAATTAGTACCAAAAACAGAGGCGAAATTGAAAAACAGAGTCTCATTGGTTTCTCCATTGAAATTTCAACCCAAATTTGATGAAAAAGCTCAAATGGTTTTCTGGAAATTTCACTATAAAGATCTGTCGGTGATAATTGAAAGCAGACTGTTTTTATAATGTGTGTGTGTGTGTGCGTGTGTGTGTAAAAACAAAATGCAGGGGTTTGGATTTAGTTTATCAGCTAAAAATTCTGATAAACTAGAAGATAAAAGAGGCCTAATGGGAAATGTGGAAAGAGGGAGAGAGAGGGGAGGAAATATGGAGGAGAGATGAAGAGCAAAAGCCCGTATATATGGAGGGAGTGGTGAAGGTGCCAATTGAACTGAAAATGGGCAAACATTAATGAATGCGGTTTATTTTCTGAATTCCTGAAATAAATTAAAAATTGCAAATGTGGTCTTCAATTATGAACTTGTTGCAACTTGATCTCTAATTTGTTCCCTTTTTGTTCTTTTGGCACCAATTTAAGTTTAATTTGTTCCCTTTCTGACTGTTGTTGAGGCATGTTCGATATGACATGAACTCCAAATGATGAAAGAACCAAATCTTGAGATTCAAAGCATAGCGGTGCAAAGTTTATCACAACACGGAGTTTAGACCCTATTCTATATATGCTCTTCAATGATATTATTGATTTGCTTAGTTAACTATTGCACTTGTTTTCATATAATCTAGATATATGAATGGGGTTACTATTATTTAGCATCCTATACGATGTCTTACTGTATCATTTATAAGTGGATTGGACATTAAATGAAATAAACTTTTCTTCCCAAAAAGAAGGAAAAAAAAAAGTAAAAATGAATATGAAAAACCACATGATAGTTTTGAGTTTTCTTAAATTACAAACGAAAAAAAAAAAAAAAAGAAGATGAAGAAGAAGAGTAACATGGACTAATTTGCAAATAGATCGATTCAACCATGACCGATAACGCAATATTACTCTCTTTCAAAATCAATAATTACGTGGATGGGGCAGAGGCATGTGCTTGCTTTTGTTCGGCGCTTTTTCTAGGAAGGGTCGGCGCTGAATCTTTACTCACGATTTCAAATCGCAATTTGGACAAGTCCAAATTATATTACAATTAATTTAGTTAATCATGTTTTTCTAGTTAATGTTTGATTAGTTTACTAATGTAATAAAGACGACTTTGTAATATTAACTGATTTCAACACTGTACAGTTACCAAATTGAGAAAGATGAAGTTTTAGAGTGGGGAAAAGTCAAAACGCTGCTATGAATGGCTTCTTGCCTTCTTGTGTGTCCCCGGTCCCGATTTTGCTTGGACTTTATTTAGTCTTACACAAATTAATTCTAATCGACTGTATGGACAAATATCTCGAGCTAATATTTAGATCTCAGCTACATAAAATGTTAAAAAGCTTTTTGAAGGTTTTGTGATAAAACTTTCGATTCTATGTGACTTATAATGAAACTCACTATGTGTTTCTTAAATCTATATAACGTGCATCTATATATGGAGCATAACATAGGAATTTCTGCATAAAACCCTCGAAACGTTTCGAACACTACTCGACTATAATAGAAATACAAGCTTTAGACACAACAATTGATTGGACGAGCTGGACTTGGAAGGCCTAATTTGATCAAGTACCAGATGTCAAGTGTCATTATAGAACAAAACAAACTGTGTGGTATAATGATACTAACTATTGACGTGATTTGCTAAAGTGGTGATATACTCATATTAGTAGATAATATTATGTCATATATTACCCTCTAAGACCATCACGGTGTAGACATTTAGTGTTTAAAACATACCAGTGTCAAGCCAAGCTCGTTTAATCTCTAAACATAACGTTTTCGTTTCGCCATTTAAGTAGAATTTTTTATAAATTGGGGTGAGTTCGCTTTTATAAGGTGTTAAATGCTTTATACATAACTTTGAAGTTAATAGTTTCTAAAATTTTATTATAATTGGGAACTCTTAAGTCTATGGCTCGATGAATTTTCTGAAAATTGGAAAAAAGTAGAATCCGTGTGAGCCCTACGTGTGCTTGTAGACCTTTTTAGAGTTTTGGATCAATAAAACATGTATTGAGATGAAATGAAATTTGATAAACGAAACATTTCAAAAGGTTGGTTAGCCATCCTTTTCAACTAATCAACCCAATCACTTACACCGTTAATTGAGCTTGATATAATTGGAATGAACACAAAAGTGAGAGAAATGAGAAAAATAGGTCCATACTTAGTTACTTGAATATAACTCGACGAACTTGAGATAACGTATGTGATAAAATTTGTTTGTCATCCTTTTTAATTTGGTACCGTAAGCCTTTACCCTCTTTAGTCTTTACACCATTTAAACGGTTTAAATTAGAGTATCACCAAATAGATACTTTTATTGATCATATCATGTTTTTCACTAGTTTTCTAAGATAAAAAATATATATATACAATATTAAATCCAATTAAAAATTTGACATTTCTTCCCAACTTCTCATCGGAGCAATCTGAAAAAATTATCCTTCATGTAAATTATTCCGAGTTTATGATATCACCACGTGAGAATCAATTCTTATCTTGGAAATTATTTTCGAAATATATTACTGTCAAGGAAGACAACCCGACCCACCTGATATTTCATTTGATATGATTCGACAAACCGACAAAAAACACTCAAACCCATTAATTTGGTAACTGGCATTCACATATTAAAATGACCACCGACACCTTGCACTTCAATTTATTTTACTGTCAGCTGGTAAAAACTGAACCATGGTATACGTGTAATATCTGTCTTGACCATGCCTAGTTTAATATAAAAAATAAATAAATTATAATTAACTGGGAAAAGAAAAAGTAGTAACATATATAGATAATAATTAAAATTATATTTGCCTTAGACCTTCAAATTTACTTATTTTTGCACTTAAATTCTCAACCTCGTTTTGCTAAATTTTTTAAGGTCGAACTTCTAATCAATTAGTACATTTCGTGCCTGATGATAGCTATAGCATCTCCAATGCATCCATATTTTTTTCACAATATCTTTGACGCTTTCTAAAAGTAGACATTTTCAAAGATACTGTTGAGAGAAAATGTAAAATAAAGAGAGAAAAAAGATAAGAAATGAGAGAGAAAATTGAAATTTTTACATTTTTACATTTTATGTGTCTATCTCTCTCCTCCATATCAATTCAAAACTATATATTTGTATTGGAGATGCTCTTAATCTCATTTTTCACCGAAAAACAACAATTTACCTAGAGCTTAATTAAGTAGACTTATTTGTGTCTAAAAGTTTGGATAAACAAAATAATAATGATAGCAAAAATAACGTTAAATAGAACATTTGCATAAAATACTTGTCCCTCATTTTAAAGCAAATTTAGTCATTTATAGAACATTTGAATATATATTATAGGGTAATTTATCGATTAGAAGACTCATAATAAGAACATAGAAAAAACTTAAGGATTTAATTGTGCATGAAATAATAATTCCATTGCAAAAAAATTGCCCAGAACCCATTTTAAAGTATTTGAGATTTGAGATTAGCTTAGAATATTCACTTCTTAGTTATACAAATAAATTAGAAAAAAAAATTGAAATGTACTATATACATTTAATAGTGAAAAAACTAACTCTTTTCAAGGTAAAAAAAACTGGGGAAAAAATAGCTCAACTTGTAGTTATTTTGCTTAGATATAGAGGGTGTATTGTCAGTAAAGCTACTGGAAAATATAATAATCCTCTTTACAGTGGGATTGATTTAATCAGCTCCAATTTCTAGTCAGGACCTCTAAATACAAAAATATATGGAAAATCTAATTTCCCACATGATTTACATGACAGATCAATCTTTCAGAACCTAAAGAAATCTTCATATAAATTCATAACTAAATCTTGGAAAATGTCATCAAACCTTACATTACAATAAACTGTGTAAGATTTGATCCATATTTAGATTGATTTAAATTCCATGCTTGGTTTGCTATAACCCTAAATATTAATTCCTATAAATACGCATGAATCAACATTTGTTGATTTGTTCACTTAAGATCAAAGAGAGAAATTGAACTCTTAATGTCTACGTGGTAGATCGCATAGAAGTTTCGATCAATCTTCGTAACAATGTCATTGAGACATATTATTGGGTAACAAGAGAAAAAGATCAAATAAGCATGTAAAAAGGATAGGTTAAAAGCAATAAAATTGGACGATAACGAAATTAGTGGGACAAGGAAGCAAGGACGCGTCACATGGGTTTGGATATACAAGAGAGGATTGACAATTTAAAAAGTCAGTATACTTCACAACTTGAGAGTTGAGATGGAGAATTCTTTGATAAATTTACTTCATCATAAACTTATCTTAAATGCGTTGGTTTGAAATTTGTTGTACTTTAAACTTGCCAACTCAAGCTACACGGGCCTAAAGTTTTGGCATCTCTAAATTCCCGTTCAAGATAACATTTTTCTTCGAGAAATTGCAAAAGAGGCTTAAAAAGCCACAAGGATCAAAACGTACACTTCCTCAAATGAGTGGTTGAGAAATTGCAAGAGAGGCTTAAAAAGCCACAAGGATCAAAACGTACACTTCCTCAAATGAGTGGTCCCTCTGAGAAACGCTTTATTCCTAAAAATCAATCGCAATCAACGGCCTAATCCACGAAAAGAAATGAAAGACTCTATTTTGGCTTTTGCACTTTCCAAAAAGTTCCCCACGCCCCCACCCACCCCACACAGAAAAAAAAAAAAACAAAACAAAAAACAAAAACAAGGTTGTCTAATAAATTTTTACTCCACCCTTATAAATATGTGATCCACTTCACTTTTTTCACACAAATTAAGAATGATATTGGAAAGACATAGTTTGCAATCCGCTTTCAAAATTTACACGTGTTTAATTAGTAGAGTTTAAAATTGATAGTTATAAGAGCATTCACATTAATAGTGCTAAAACAAAATTGTTAATGAGACTGTTACTTAGCAACTCAAAAATGTAATTACACTGGTAGTGTTAATAAAATTGTTAAAGAAACATTTTTAACAATTTATGTGGCCAATCATCTTTATTTTCTTTAGTTGAATCAATTTAGCTATAACCAACTTTTAACTTAAATTGCATTGTAATGGTTAATTTAACACCACCAATATATTAAAAATCAATAACTAAATTTAACATGCTTACATGACACTTAATAATTACTAAAACTCTATTTTATTGCTTATGTGGATAATTAAATTTAATAATACCAATGTAGATGCTTTAATAATGTAAATTAGACTTTTTAATAATTAAGAAATATAAGACTATATATATAAGGCAATTCAAAAGAAATAATGGACCATATGAGATCGAGAGAGTACTAACTATAAATAGATGGATATCCCTTTCAATAACTAAACCAAGTTGTAATTTTACTTTCACATCTTGGAGAAAATGCAATTACAGTTCTTTAATGGTATAGCCATATATCGAATACCTTCTCGCTCAACTGCTCAAGATAATCAAAAATGAACCAGAATCAACAGCAAATTCAACTTTCAAGTATATCGTGTTGTGCCTCGTGAAAATTTGTAGGTGCAACTTTATCATTCATACAATTTTTCTTGAAAGTTTATTTTAATAATAATTTTAGTTATATATATATATATATCGTATTTTAACTCCTAATTTTTTCAATGTACGAAGTTATCCAAACAAGAATCATTTTCTATACGTTGTTATGGTAGTCTCCTTATACTTTCTATATAGGACAACTAAGAAAAATGCCAAAAACCAAAAAGAGAGTTGGTCAAGAAATGCGTCCCCTTGAGGAGGGAACACTTTATTCTAAAATCCCAACCGCAATCAACGGCCAAACGCGAGAAAAGAAACGAAATCTCTACTTTGCTTTACACTTTTTCGAAAGCTGAAAAAGAGTATTTAAAAAATTAAAATCCATCAGAAATAATTGAAAAAATTATAAATAAAATTTCAGAGAAATGTGAAAACAAGGAACACTAACACGTCACATATAAGTCAAACGACTCCCACAAGAACCATGTGTTGCTACACTTTATTTATTTATATATATACTTCTTTTTAACTTATTTATTCCATCTTATCCGGTAATTACGGCAATTATGACGGAGAACATAATTCTTCTTCTCCTCATTTTTTTCTTTGAATTACACGGAGAAAATAATACTGGCCTTCGAGTTTCTTTTGAATTTTAAGAATAAATGGGACGAAAATTTTGAATATTGTAATTTTCTTTTTCCTTTTTTTGGATCCTAGAATAGTTAGATAATGGGGTTTGAATGAAGAAGCAGAGTTCACAACCCCAAATGGAGGGATATTGTCAAATTTATTTTGGTAGTGGAAGAACAAGGATTGTCTCCAAAATTAGAACATTTCCCACCTTTTGTCGTTTAAAAAATTGGTTGTGTGTTTTGAAATTTTGGACATTCACACTAAAGAAATGAATGATTCAAAACATGCCCACTTTCACCTTGATCCTTGAAAGTATTAGGTATTTGAATTTCAAGATAAACAAAGAAGGACGTTGCCTAATACTACCAATTTTAATAGTTCAACATGCACATGAGTTTTTGTGCCGTCTCGAATTTTTTATATCAATGGTTTTTGAAAAGGTGGTCATTGATAAGTTCGATTCAAGTGAAGAAAGAATTTTGCATTTCAATTTAGTTTGTTCGTCATTGTAGTTTTCAATTATGTTTAACATTAAATTAAATCTCAAAACCAATAAATTTTCAAACTTCAGCGAAAAACAAGAGATCTTGCTTAAAATTTTGAAATCTGTTAAGAGTAGTTTAAGATACATGCTGTCGTAATTTTTACTTCTCTTTTAACCAAATTTTTAAAGCCGATTTTTGCTCAAGATTTTAGGTGTTGACTCAAGTTTGACTCACTGACTAAACTCCAATTCCTAAAATCAATGTAGATTTTACATAATCTAGTCCACGCAATTTATACTTGTAATTATAGTAATTTAAATTTAAATTAAAATAATTATAATAGGGTACACATTACAAACTACAAGATGGCATGTCTTCCGGGAAGCTACTAAACTGCATTCCACGTGTGCATTTAATTTGTCTTGTATTTGAAGTAATTAATATTGAAGTTCGGAATATATTTTTACTTATTTTTTAATTTTATCAATTAATTAAAATTTTTTTTACTATTACTAGATTATTATTGTAAGTTGATTTAATTTAATTGGTGCCAACTAGAACACAAAAATGACCCATTTGGGGCGGCTGCAAGCGGGAAATGCGGTGGCTTATTTTCGTGTTTGAGTTTTCAATTGAATTCTTATTTTTTTCCGTGTTGGATCTAATTTAGAAAAATAATAATAAATCTTTTTTTATTTTGGATTTTCTACACTGAAAAAACCAAAATTTTAAAGGAAATAATGCGGGGATCCTTGTTAAAGAGCCCGCAATTGTAAAATGAAGCCCCGCAATTGTAAAATGAAGTGATTTATTATAATTGGTTTTTTAAACCACTAATGATTTTTTGGCTCTTTTACAACTATGGGCTCCCTTAATGGAGAGTCAGTGTTGTTTCTTTAGAAAAAAATATTAAAAAAACTCATTTTATGTTTTATTTACATATTCGTTATATATATATATATATATTTTTTTTTTTAAACGTGTTTTAAGTTTTTTCATTATTTTAAAAAGGTGAAAACAATTTTAAGATCAAAATTGATCTAACACTACATGTATGGTATCATATGGTGTCATACAAGGCACACCACATAGTTGTGATTTCTCAAATGGTGTGTCTCGATGAATGCTACATGGGTATATGATACATATAGTGTCATACCATATGGTAGCAAAAAAAGCAAACCTTCTTTTAAACCTCAAAAGTTGCATACAACTTTTACACAACTTGTTTCGAATGGAACGACCATGTAAGGTTTGTTCATAGCGCAAATAGTTGTCAAGAGCATTGTGAGTGGGCTTCGATCAATTGGCAACCTTGATCGAGCTAACTTTTAATGTCAACGAATGCGGTCTTGTTATCATGTCATGGTGATTTTCATAAAACTTCGTGGTCAAAAATTAGTTGGAACATGCCCACTTATGATTTGCCCATGTGCGTCACAACTCACAAATGATTATTGCCTAAAAATCATTGTAAACTAATTACTGTCATTATTATCTAATAATTTCATAGATTTCCCTAAATGGCAATTAGTTAAGACATGCATGCATGATTTTTCCCCCTTTCTAAATAAGAGTTGTGCAGTTGTCCATAATTTTTTTTTTTTTTTGAGAAGACAAATGCTTCAGTAGACAATTAATCAATATCTACGTACAAAGAGATAAATCGAGGGATGCTATCAAACTAAAGCTGGTCTGAACTAGAGGAAAGCACAAATTGTGCTAATTTATGTGCCGCTCTATTATCCTCCCGTGGAATGTGCTTGAAGAGATGACATCTAGTTTCCTAATTCAGTTGTCGATATTATATAAAAGAGATATGTCTTTTTTTAGATATCTCATCTATATATATATATATATATATATATAAAGTCAACTGTTATTCCGGAATCATTTTCCCGCCTTTACAATATTCCGGGATCCCTATTTTCATTCCTTTGTTTTCCCTAATTTTTTACCACCACATATCATGCCATATGAAATAACCACCCACTAACTTTCAAGACAAAATAACCAGTCAGTAACTTTTTTTTTCCAAATTTATTTTCAATAAGTTTTTTTGTTGCAATTTTCTTGCAAAATGGTTACCCATGTCAAATTTTTTCCTCTTTAATCTAGCAATTAATAGTCATCTTTTTATTGGAGTGTCATGTATCTATTTAATCTTTCATGCAAACGCTCTGCATTTTTATTTCTTTCTTTTTTCAATTTAATATCAGCAAATATTAAATCACGTTTAGGTATGTTTTGTTTTAAATTATTGGGTTTAAAAACACGTTTACTGATTTTTTGTGTTTCCATGCTATCACTTATTTTTTTAACGTAATATTGATGTGCAATTATTTCATAAATTAAAAACTACTCACTTTAAATAATTTCGAGTAATTACCACATAAGCCCGCATTAATGCATTTCCATGTAAAATAAATAAACTCATATTTTGCTTAAAAATTAAAACAAGTTAGTGTATACAGATTCATAAAGCAATTAAAAGTTTATCTCAAAGCAATATTGGTTTAAACAGACTCTGAAATATCTATTTATTTTTTTCTTTTGTTCCAATAATAATAACCACTCACTAATTTTAATATATTATGTTTTTATTTATCATTTTTTCCTTCTTTTCACCACCCACTAGTTTAATATCTTATTTATTAATTTTTTGCATTTTTCATATAACTACCAACTAATTTTGTTATCTTTTTTTATTTATCATTTTTTGAGCAATTCTATACAAATAAGAGAAAATGACATAAATAAGTGATATGGTCATGTGACACAATTTCATTGGATGATTTATCATATGAATACTTTTTTTTTATTATCAAATGAAATTATGTCACATCTATAATGTCACATATCCATGTCACAATCTCATGTTCCCCCGAAAATTTTGTTTTTTCTTTGTTCCTACTGTGTAACCATGCGCTATTTTTTTCCTATTGTATATACCGCTCACTAATTTTTCCTTTCTTTATCATTTTTTCCTTTTAATATATTTTTCTTTTTTTCCCCAATAGCCACCCGCTAGTTTTATTTTCTTTTTCTTATTTATCATTTTCCCCTAATATAACTGGTTAACCATTTGCAATTTTTTTGTCAATTATCATACATTATTCTAAAATTTAAGCTGGAAACCCACTGATTTGGATGGTGGATTGGGCAGGGTCACATGATTAGACCAGACTGTAATGACTAGGTTGAAGACCCGAATAACCAGTGGGTTTTTGGTGACCTGTAACTCGGCCTGTGTCTCAACCCACCGGGTTGCAAATTTGACAAAATTATTTTAGATAGTTCAAGCCACAAGTTTAATTAGCACGTGACTTTTTATTTCCGACATATTGTATAGGCCGCCAAACTGTTTATATTATGTTTTAAAATACATTACATAATATTTATAATAATATTTCTATTTTTATTTTCCTACAAAGTTTTTTATTTAAATTTATAAATTAACAATAATGTACTAATTAAACCGATGTCCTGTCAGTTAAACTGGTGAACCAGTAACTCAGTATGTTTATAAATTCATAAATTAATTAACAACTCATAAGTTAAACATATGATCGGACGATATTCATTATAATTTGTCCACGAAGTTTGGCCGTGTAACGTATGGGTGCAAAAAAACTAGTATAATAGAACAAATGAAGTGAGTTACAAAAATAAATTATAAGTTAACTGTATATGAATAACCTGCATCTCAATTCTGAACTAAAGAGACTAATAAAATAGAAATGTGATCTTATAATGATAAGTAATGACAGACGGAGGTGGGAGGTTGGATATGGCTTAATTACATGAAAATTGAAAACTACATGCACTATAAAACTAGGGCATAGAGCCCCACAATATGCACACTATCCTAAAGTTGTTGCCACTCTTTTCAGGCAAATGTTATCATATATAATCTCTTTATTACTTTTGCCTCCAAAGCAAGTAGGCTGGAAATAATGAATCGTATGAAAAATTTTGATAGGCAGACAAATAAATCGTCCGGGATATGAGCTCCCACTAACTGGAGTAGATTTTTGAGCCTTCGTCCTTTTTTGTGTACTACCTGAAATCTAACAATTGCTAAAAGCAACGGTTTCTTGAGTAGTGTGAATGAGTCTTTTCATAGTCAAAAACAAAATGATATACGCTATGGCTTCCTTTTTGTATGGGAATTTACTCGTTTTTTCTCTTCAGAAATGCTTTCTTGTAAAGAAAACTAATTTTAAATTGTGGTCTTTTCATGATAACAGAAAGTAAAAAATGTCTAAACCAAGCGTGTGATGATGTATGGATACACAAGAATGAATATTGATGAAATTAAAAGTGAAATATGCAAATGAGTTCCAAGTGAAATTTATTGATTCTCTCTGCTATTTTCAAGTGATTGATTTTCAAGCCACGTGAATAATAGATGATGTTTATGAATGTAGACAAAACATAGAAATTAGAATACGATGGGAATGTCATGCAATGAATCTCAATCATCGAATGCTTTGGAAAAATCCAAGTACCACATCGTGCGTGGGTACCAAGCTCCATGTCAAGTCACATTTCTCTTATTTCGGGCATTTGTTACGTGTCAATAATTGAGATATAGACATCAAATAAATAAATAAAAATCAAGGATCGAATCAGTTTTTTGATTTTTTGTCCAGTAAAATTAGTAGCCAATCCTACCTACTCCTATATTTTCTACAAATCGACTAATTAAATCCGATTTCTTTATATATATATATATATATATATATAAGATGCGCCACAGTTTAATTATGTGACCCGGGGGTATGTTTCAAGATGACATATAATTATGTATATGACATGCACATGATTTTGTTCTTCACTTGTGGGATTTTATTTTATTTTAGTCTTGAAGGGAGTTGGGATTGCAATTTGATATAGGATAGAATGAATTACAATTATAATATGTTAAGTTTAGCTTAAGAGAGTCAATTTCTATGAGTCCAAATTAATTAAAAGATAATACTGCAATGTTCCTTTATCTTCCAATTTTCATTGTAATTTGGTTGATAGAACTCCGATATTTCTTGATGTTCTTTCAAATATACACATATAGCAAAATGAAATGTTGGGCTTTATGAGTTATGATTGTTGTTTGGTTGAATCAGGTCTCACACGAATCGGTCATATTAACTAGAGTTTTTTTTTTTTTTTTTTTTACTTTTAGTTTTTTAACATTACAAAGGAAATTTAGGGAGGAGCATTGAAAGGGTGTGGAAAGTCCACTTAGATATCATCAAACTACATGAAATCTTGACAACTAGAGATTCAAAAGTGAAATTTAGTGAAATGCTACCGAACTATGTAATTTGATTTCAAATGTACCATGTAAAGTTAGCTTTGCATTTCGATTTTAAAACTCATCAATAATTTAGTCTACATAAACAAGTTATTTGAAATGGATTAAGAAGCTCATATCTTGACCATTGTTATGACATGATATTACGTGTGATTAAAAGTGCTATATTTTAATCCCCACCATCCCCTCCCCATCCCCCTTTGTAATAAAAAAAAAAAAAGTGTCATATTTTGCTTAATAAGAATAGGAATGACATTTCTGTTTGGCATGAGCCTCCAACTTTTCTTGAGGTTACTCTTGTTTCATATTCTTCTTATGTGAATAAATGAATCATACGGTGTTTTCTTCAAAAAAAAAAAAAAAAGAATAGGAATGACATTTCTTCAAAAAAGAAAAAAAGAAAAAGGGAATACGAATGATATATCACCTCAAAAAAAGAAAAAAAAAAGATATGAATGATATGATGCCAACCATTGAGTGTTGAGTGTCACACGAGAAGACTTGCCAAAATAATATTGCTAAAAAAATTGTCATTTTGACCTTAAGGAAATTAAAACATATACCCCTTGATTATTTTTATTACTGTTATACACCACACTCCTAAGGTATTTACATATTTACCCTTGTAAAGTACATTTATACCCCTTCCTTTTTTCCCCATTTTACCTTAAATTTTTTATTATTATTTCTTTTTTATTTTATTGTATTTCCCAACGTATTTTGCTATTTATTATTATAACTATTATTTGCTCATAATTACCCATTTGTAATTGACTAATCCTTTTTGATTTCAAATTAAAAGATGGATTTTCTGGGATTCCTTTTTTTTTTTTTTTGTTAAGCAGAATCATGTCCTCCTTAACTGTTAACAATTTCATTCGGAGTATGACTCTCCTTAATCGTAGACAATCATTCTTCGTTGCTCGTAAAATTGCAACAGAGCAGCTCGAATCCTTTTCATTATTCAGAGTATGTTTAAACAATGATTTTAGGATATTGTTTCTTCCCTGTATTTTCTAATGATGCAAGTTTAGTTTAAGGTTTCATATAACTGGAAAAAAGTTAGTTATGCTGTATCATTTTCTTTGCTTTAGTCGCCAGAACAGTTCCAGTGGCTGGATCTATGTTTTCATTTTTTTTTAATTTTCACACTTGGCGGTCTCTTCTTTTTCTTCTTCTTCTTTTTGTTTTTGTTTTTTTTTATCATTTTGTTACCATTTATTGAGTTGTTATTATCTTCCGGTTGATTTCTTTTTTGTTTATTTTCATATGTTACTATTTATCGGGAGCTGTTATCATATATTAGTTGTTTTTTTTCTATGTTACAATTCTCGTTGTGTTATTTTCCTCTTTTTTATTATTTTGTTACCATTTAATCGGACTTGTTACCATCTTATTGTTATGAATTATTTTCTCATTTTATTGTTAATGTGATTTTTCCAAGGTGATAACGTTTGTTTATGAATGGTAACATTATTACTTTGGTTGTGGCATGACGGTGTCGACGGTTGACGATGTTCCCAAGTCGAAATTGTTGTTGGCGGCCCGTAAAGATGACTATTTTTTATTGGAAAATTTTATACTTTAAGTAATTATTATTATAATTATGATTTATAAAAAATAATAATTAATAAAAAATTGAATTTTTAATTAAAATTGGTTTAGGATATTTTTGAAATAGAAAATGATATTTTTGCAATTACTTTCAATCTAAAAATATTTTTAAAAATACTATTAGAAAGGGTGATTTTTATGTAAAGAAACTTCAAAGTTAGTAGTCACTATATATTATTAAAGCCAGACTTAACATATGAGTTTCCAAGAGAGGTTCAAACGGCCCGCTTGCAAATTGAGACGGCCCAATTTTGTCCTATGTTGCAAACTTAACCCAAATCGGACTTGTATACTTCTTCCCTTCCTTTTTTTTTCCTAACAAAAATAACAAAACCAATTTGGGACCATTTGGAAATTACCTCAAAAAGGATCCGAGAAAGCTAGTTATATCTACACAACAATAATTACTAACTACACTAAATTTTAATTAATATTCCTAATTACAAATATCGTTATAAGTAAAATGACATAAATATCCGTTCATCATTTATCATACGTCACAAAATGGGGGAAAACAGCAAAAAAAAAAGAAAAAGATTATTCCACAACTTAAACCGTAGTTTATTTGCTTAAACCACAATAATCATGAACCCTAAAAGGTTAATCACAAACATAATCTTCTTTAATGATGGAAGAAAATAAAGGCAATGACGAAATTGAACCAGAGTTCAACAGAAAAATTGCTATAGTGGCTCCAGTGTAAGATAAAATTTTATTTATTTTTCTTGTAGATATTTAAATTGTAAGAATTAATTTATGCACATATAATGAACAATACTTAAAATGTAATACCCCGTGCCCTGTAACAATAACGTCGCGATGCACAGATATATATAATCACTACACCTGTATAATACATGAAAGTGTTACATAACCTATCACGATTCCGAGAAGATTTAATTCAACTTTATGATTTCCATGCAATCTGCGACGCTAAATAATAAATAATAATATAAATAGTAATAATAGAAAAGTGATATTTTTTGGGGTTTGGTTTCCATAGATTCAAGGAGTCTAAGAAAGGAAAATTTGAAAATTATATGAAGGTAAAATTTTGTGTTTTTAGAATGAGGGGAATTATGGAATGAATTTTGAAAATTATGGAAAGGTTGAAGGGATAAAGAAATATATATGAATGCATAGTAATTCTCGGGAAAAGTGCGTCTTTAAGGACAAAGAAGAATTTCATGATTATTGTAGTAATATTTTAGCTGTTCGTCTTTGAAACAATTTATGTTCATTGGTAGAGCATTAGTTTCATTCACCCATTATGGGAATTATTATGCTTTCGTAAGTAAAATAATTTGGTTTCCATAGACCAATGAGTCTAAGAAAGGGAAAAATATATGAAAGCACAGTAATTCAAGGGAAAGGTAGATCTTTAAGGGCAATTTATGTTAATTAACGAAGCATTATTTTCATTCACTCATTATGGGAATTACTATGCTTTTATAAATTAAATAAATAAAGTATTGGGCGCCATCTATAGAGGTAGTAATCTCGCCCTAATCATTATGCAACATCATGATAACCAGGCCAAAATTATTGTGAAACATCATGATGAGGTCTGCAAAATTATGAGTGGGGAAGATTGCAATTGAGAATCTAAATCTAATTGAAAACTCTTGTATTATATATTATTATATAATATGTTATGATATGATTTATTGATATGTACTTTAGTTTATTTAATATTTCACTAATTGTTGATTACCATACACAATAAATAGGAGTATTTTAGAAAACTAAAAAGTTAAGTAAGAAAAGAGGAATATATTTTGGGACTGATAAAAAAAATAAGAGAATGATAGAGGCAGTATATTGATAGTGAAATTTGCTAAAGCATACTCCTAGTTCGTACGTATATAATTTACGAATAAAGTTGTATATATTATTTTTATGCTAATGATTATTTATGCTGATTAATCATTGATTTTCATGAAATTTCATGTTATTTTAAGTATCAATGATTTTTAAGAAATTTCATTTTATAATAAGTTGTTAAAGGTAATTCATGAATTAATACAGTACGCCAGCCTTCCTTCAGTAAATTTTCATTGATGAATGAATGTTATACCGGGCTTACATGGAATTTCACAGAATGAATGATGACTGATCATGTTTATATGAATGAAAGTGATTCGGATCTATAAGATCTACATTATCAATTCCATGTTCTTATGAAATAATGAACTCAATGTTATGTGCTCGAATGATGACCGATCACAGATCATGTTTTTACTGATATGGATGGCAATGACTTACTAAATGTTTCTATCACTGTATCAAGTATTAAATAATTTATCATTAAATCAAGTACTAAATGCTTTTATGCCAAAGATCAAGCAACTCAATGTCTTCTATTAGAGATTATGTATCTTATCTTTTAAATATCATCATTTTCTAGTACAACTATAGAATTTCATAACTTTTTAAGGAGTATGTGGCACACGAGCACCTCCACTCACTGAGTATTATATACTCATATTCCTCTTTTTTTATTTTTTAGGAAAAATAGAACAAGAACACTAGTGATATGTTTGGAGGTTGGATTATTCAGATCGCTTCGAGCTGCGTTAGGTTGGACCATGAATAACCTGGTTATGTTCTTGGGAAATGAGTGTCATCCAAGATGAAACATATATATTACTTGCAAACTTAACTTTTGAGTGAAGTTTATACCAATTGGAAGATAATAAAAATATCAGTGCTCACACATTAATACAACTGTGTGACATGTAATATGAATATAATGGTCGGATGCCTTCTCCTCAAAATTTTTTGACCTTTTTATGCATTGGAATAATATAATTGGGCTGACTTTAGACACACATACTATACCAAAATAATGTACTAAGCATGTCACTGCAGAAAAATTTAGTTCGTATTCTATAAACTTCTTTTCAAGTTAATTATATTTCTGTCAATCAAAAATGTATTAAAACAAAACATTCGGGGTCAAAGTTACTAGATATTTTTCTTACAACCTTATTTTATTTTCTCTTTTCTATGTGTTGAATTATATAAATATATATATATATAAAATAATAAATAAATGAAAAGAAAAATGGGTCGCTACATTTTGCCCTCCCTTCTTCTATTTCTTTGTGCTCACAATTGATGATGCACATGCTTTTCCAATTTTGTCCTCTTTTATTCTACTTCTTTATGTGCCCAATTGATGATACAATTGAAACTGACAGGAGTATAGTCATTCTTAACACAAATCCATTTGTAGACCGTAATTTTTTTCCTTGTTTCCATAAAATTGACATTATTTCTCGATCAAAAAAGAGATAATATGGATGTCGAATCAAAGACTTCAATTGAACTTTAGTACATCCAAGTTTATACAAAAAAGGGAAAAAATGCTACGCTTTGGAAAAAATGCGTCAAAGATTAAATATAAAAAATAAATTTTAATATTTACACTTTTCAGTAATAATCTAATCTTTTAAGTTAGTACAAATAAGTCATGCTACTTTATGTAATGTTTTGATTTAATAACATCCATATTTTATTTTTCTTCTCCTATATAAAAAAAAAAAGAGAGACAAATGGGCGAGGTCAACCATTTTTTGCGTTTCCAATTTTACCGTCCCTTCTTTTACTCTTTTTGTGTGCATACTATACAATTCAAATTGGTGGGATTACAATCATTTTTAACATAATAAATCAATTTGTAGACTTTTCATTTTTTTCCCTTTTTTCCCATAAAATTGGCAATATTTGTAAATCGAAAAATATACAATACATGTGTCAAATCAAACATTTCAATGTAATATTTAAAACGTCAATGGTAAACTAGTCGTTCTGTAAAAATGTTTCAATGACTAAAGATAAAGCTAAGTTTTAACATTTATATTTTTCACCAATAATCTAATTCTTTAAATAGGTATAATTAGGTCATGCTAATTTATATAATATTTTGATTTAAATTAATTTAGTAATAAAAGTTTTTGCTAACGAGGCCTTACCCAATTGGCAAGACTTCCCCACCAACCGCGAGTTGTGTGGGTTTTTCTAATATATGTTGGTCTTTTTTATATTTATATATATATATATATATATATATATATATATTGGGTAATACAAGGGGAAGATAGGAGAGGAGACGTATGCTCTTCCGATCTGTGGTAGGTTTGATTCAAACTTGGGACACAGGAACGTGAATATCTAACAACTGTAGTAATTGTTCGAATCACATATCTGGTTTTTGTTGATATGAAAATTATGAATATTTAGTTTTATATCTTGATTTGGTCATTTAGAAGTCGTTGGACATAATATTATACATCTATTATAATTTTTTTATTTTAAAAAATGAATAAAAGTCTCAAAAGGTCTTACAAAATTTTTTTAAAAAAAAATTCAACGAAAATTCAGACAAATCTTCTACTATAATCTATTGCCAAAAAGGAAAAGAGAAAAATCTTCTACTGCAATAATATCAATAAACCACAAATGTGTAAAAAATCCTGAAAAATTGACAAAAGTCGTCCATTAAATTTTTTTTTTCAAAAGTCTGTACAACCCATTGAATGCTATTATCAAGTTGTGCACCAGCCACTCAAAAAGAAAAAAATAAATAAAACTTTTACAAAATAAACAGAAGATATGTAAAATCAACATAATTTTTTTATTATCGGTCTTGTATCCTCTAAATGCTCCAAGTCTTTAGATATCTTTTGAGGATGGCAAACAAGCTTTTCAAACCTGATAATAGCAGGTATTACTAAGATAGAGAATGCCTAAGAGTAGTTGGGAGAATACCTAAGAATATTTGGGTAATTGGACTAGAGTTATACTATATGAAGAAACTCAATATGACTCGAGAATGGGTCAAGATATGAGAATTATAATGGGTGAGAGGTAGGTATTATAATTTCAACCCGTACCCTGTCCACTGTTTCATGTCAAAAATAAAAAATCTAATTAACAAAAATTCTTTATGCTAGTGTTTATATATGACTAATTGGTGCCATATAACCCTAACGTTTCATATTATTGTGCGGTCTAATCTAAACTTTTGAAACTTAGCAATGCTAACCTCAAATCCCACCTTTTTGGCACATTCTAACATTTTCAACTTAACAAGACTATAATATCCTTAACTTTAATTGAAATAAAAATTGATAAATAAGAAATAGGTAAAAATTTAAAAAATATATCTTAGTTATATTTGAAAAAAATGAATTAATGAGAATTTAGGGATGATGGTAGGATGTATTGATGCATTTCATGATCTGTCTAAAGCATTATGAGGTGGACTGAATCGATTTACAAGTCGGGCGATGTGGGATCAAAATTTTCATCCCTCTATTGATCTATTTATTATTATTTTTTTCATTTTTAATTTTTCTCATTTATTTTGCATTTTTATTACTTTTAATTAAATAGTCGTTGCGGACGGATCAAGACACTTCTAATCTATCACGCTCTACGAGATTGCGGATCATAAAAATACTTCTTCATTCAGGCTTGTTATTATCAAGTTCACTCAACTATCAATACATATCTAATGTAATTATGGCAAAAAATGTCAAATTTTCTGTGAATTCAATGGGACCCACTTGAACGGAGAAGTATCTTTATCACCTGCAATCTTGCAAAGCAGGATAGCTTATCTTGATCAATCCATAATAACTATTCAATTAAAAGTAATAATAAAAAGGGTAATTTTCACTCTAGGTCTCCAACTTTTCAATTTTATATCAATTTAGTCCCCATTCTTTTTTTTAGGCCTACTAAATCTCCAATCTTTTATTAATTATCGTATTATGTCCCCAACATTACTTTTCATATCCAACCTTTCAATTTTCATTATTAACCCCTATCAAAATGACGATTATACCCTTGATTTTTTATTTCTAATATATGTCCCCAACCTTTTAATTTTTATAGAATTTTGTACTCATTTTTTGGGCACATATGAACTCTAACCTTTCATTTTTATTATGTTATATCCTCATTAACACTTTTCATACCTAATATTTTAAATTTTACCGTTAATACCATTAATTATTTAAATAAAAAATAAAAAATAATATAATATAAGAAGTCCACTCACTCCAACTCACTCTTACATAACTCAAAGAATAAATATAGCCATAATAGTTTACTCTAATTTCATTTCTTATCTCTTCATGCGATTTTCACCCAACTCTCGATTTGTTATCCGTCTCAATCTGATCTAATCCGCCAATTGTGGATCTATAAAAAAATAGAATTAGCACATTAAGGTTCAATTTCATTTTTGTAAATAGAAAATAATTTTTTCATCCACTCTGATCTATATTCTCTACGTGATATATGATAAATTAAGAACTCGATCCAATATGTTACATTGACTCTCAGATTGGAAACTTTTTTTTTACTCGAATTAGGTATCCATCAAGTTTGGTATAGATTGAATTTTTTATATTGATCACTGTGGGCTAAGATGTGTAGAGTTCTTATTTTATATTATTCTTTATTTTTTATTTTTATTTAAATAATTAAAGTTATAATGGTAATTTTAATATGAACTAAAATTAGTAATTGAAAGGGAGAGGACGAAAGGTATTATTAGGGAAATAACACGACAACAAATGAAAGGTTAGATGTTCTATATGCACAAAAAATAATGGAGATAATATTGTATAAAAATTGAAAGGTTGAGGACGTATAGTGGAAAAAGAATTAAGGGTATAATAGTCATTTCGATAGGGGTTAATAGTAAAAAGAGTTTTTTACACCTAACATCTCCACCCTTTCACCTTTTTAAGGATTACGTCCCCCGACTTTTTTTTCCTCCAATACGTCTCCAACCTTTAAAGAAATCCCCTATTTCGTCCCTAGTAACGGAAACCATCAAATTCAACCGTTAAAGTCTGCGGTATTTTCGGTAACATACCAAAAATTAATATCTTAATGTTAAAAAAAAAAAGTTGGGGTAGGCCCCCTCATTCTGCCATTTCGGTGGCCCTTAAATGGCAGTTGTTCTTGCTGCCGGAATGGCATTAAGAACAGGGGGAGTCTCACCCTTTACTACACTGGAAGTGCAAATGGGGGAGAGATTCCCTCCTGCGGCCATTTCCAGCTGCAAGCACTGCCAGAAATGGCAAAGTGTAGCAGGGGAAGCTAGCTGCCGGAAGTGGCAAAAAATAGGGGGACTCTCTCCCCTGCTGGAAAAGTGCAGCAGGGAGGTCTGCTCCCCCTTTTTCTACCATTTCCGACATCGTTCGTTGACGGAAATGGCAGAAATTTTAATAGGGACTTCCCTCCGCTCCACTTTGCCATTTCTGGCAGCGCTTGCTGCCGGAAATGGCAGAAAAGGGGGGAGTCTCCCCCTACTGGAAAAGTGCAATATGGGGGAGAGTCTCCCCCCTTGCTGCTATTCCGGCAACAAGAGCAGCTGCCATTAGGGTTGCTGGAAATGGCAGAAGGGGGACTTCCCCCTCTCACCTTTTTTCTTTTTTTATATATTTTTATATTTTTTAACATTAAAATATTAATTTTTAGTATGTTACCGAAAATGTCCCTGACCTTAACAGTTGAATTTGATGGTTTCCTTTACCATGGACGAAATAAGGGATTTCTTTAAAGGTTGGGGAATTACTTGAGGAAAAATAAAAGTTTGGGACATAATCCGTAAAAAAGTGAAAAATTGGGGACGCTATTGTAATAAACCCTAATGAAAATTGAAGGGTTGGGTATGAAAAGTGACGTTGGGGACGTAATACGATAATTAATAAATGATTGGGGACTTTGTATGCTCAAAAAAAAAGGGACAAAAGTGATACAAAATTGAAAGGTTGGAGACTTAAAGTGAAAATTACCCTAATAAAAAATGTAAAATAAATGAAAAAACTTATTAAATGAAAAAAATAATAATAATAATAAATAGATCAATAGACGAATTGAAAATTCGATCGTATTGCCCGATCAGCACATCGATTCGGTCCACCCTGCACTACTTTATGCGTATTGTGAAGTAGATCAATGTAACACAATGTAATCTATAAATTCTTATTGATTGATTTTTTTTAAATGTAACCAAAATATGCTTTGTTTTCATTTTTTATCTATTTCTTATTTATGAATTTTTAGTTCAATTAAAATTTAAAGGTATTTTAGTCTATTTAAGTTTAAAAAGTTAGATTGTGTCAAAAAGTGATATTTGATGTTAAAATTGTTAAATTTCAAAAGTTAAAGTTAAATTGTAAAATAATGTGAAAGGTTGAGGATAAGTAGGGCTAATTCCCAAAAAACTGTGAAGGGTACGCCTTCAATTCCCAAAATCCATCATTTGTTGAAATATTTCGAGCACTTGAAGCGTCAAAATTTTTAATCTTTTCCGCTAGAAAAAAGGGATCGGATGAATGCAGCATCAACTATTGATAGTATGTGGAGTTAGAACTTCGCCAGCTAATCGGAATAATTTCGGGTGAGCTCATTATCACCCATTCATTGTTCTTGTTAATTATTGGGTACCCGTTGTGTTGATCTGTATTCAAGCTTTATCAGCGCTTACGCTGATGTAATCTTTTTCCCTCCGTGTTGTGCTATTTGGAATGAATTGTTTAATCCCAAAAGTAAATTTGTGAATCGAACAATTTTATTTTGAACAAATATTATATGCTTTCCAATTCAAATTTCTGAGTACCACACTTGGTACTTATATAGGATCTGGATTTTGGGAATGAAAGAAATAAGAATGGCTGTAGAAGTAAAGAACTCGTTGCAGTGTCTTTGCAAAAATATTGAATACAATTGTTTATATGGCATGCAGAATTTTGCATCAATTATAGTTGTGCAGCAAAGAAAAGAAGCTTTTAGTTGTGATTTATGCAATGCTCTGTACAAAAATAGCGCATGACTTGAAATTTTCTAATTGCACGCCTCTCCCTTTAGACTTCACATTCATTTACATGTCATTAGAACTTAAAATGTGTTTAAGAAAATATCCTGTATGACTCTGAGTTTTATCCAAGTAATTTCCTTTCTAGCATTATTATTGAGCTTGCTTTTCTTGTAATATAAATCTGGGTTTTTGTTAAAACTTTGGCATATTCTGTGTCTGGAATTATTGAGAAATTTTTTTGAGGGAAATATCATGCGTGTCTCCTTTCGCTTGTTAGTGCGATAGTTTGTTTGTAATACATTTTCAATATTTTAAAGTTGTCATAAATGTGCCATCTAATTCTCAAACCAAGTAACTATCGAGAAAAATGATTTTTTTTTGCTTTAATTTCTGCGGATGATACTTGTAGAAGCAATAAAATCAATAAATTGAAAATTTATCATTATCCTAAATGCATGCAAGATTTGATCATAGATTAAAAAGTTTTGCTATGCAGTTTTCGTAAATACTGTGTAACAACGATTCTTATTTATTCTTCTCTAGTCTATTCAACATGTAAAGGAAACTGAAGAAAAGCTAAGCAGAATATTTGTAAAGGAAAAACTAGAAGATGAAGAAGAGAAGGGTAGTAACAAAAATTTCAGGAGATGAAGACAGACTCAGTGCATTACCAGATGGTGTTCTTTGCTACATACTATCCTTCCTTGACATTAGAAATGTTGTTGAGTTGTGTGTGTTGTCCAAAAGATTTCAAAACCTCTGGTCCTCGCTCCCGTGCCTCAACTTTGAGAGCAGTTCCTTCATATTATTGCAAAATTTTGACAAGTTTGTGAATCGAATTCTAACTCTTCGTGACAGTTCTATGAGGGTCGATGGCTTCAGCTTCATCCGCAGGGGGACAGTCAGATCTTATATGTTTGATAAAGTTATGAATTATGCTATGTCACATGGTGTCATTACATTTTCTATTCGCATAACAAATAATAACTTTGATCGTTTCCCGGAATGTGGATATTACTCAAAATCATTGAGAATTTTTAAATTGGATATCCCTGCAGAATTGAGGAAGCCCTTCTTGTTTCCAGAATTAAGAATCATGCATCTTCGACGGGTTTCATTTACTCAATCTGATATATTCTCTAGCTGTCCAAATTTGACAGATTTATCCCTGGTTGATTGTACCTCACATAAGTTGGATAAACTGAATATAGATGCTTCACAACTTACTAAATTGACCATCAACTCTGGTTATTATGGGTCTCGGTTACTTGCATGTAAAGTTGAGGTTTCAGCCCCAAGACTTTCTTTATTCTGCTATAGGGGATCTCATTACCTGCTTCTATCTATTTCTGGTGAATTATCTGATCTTGAAGTTGTTAGTATAGATGTTTATTCTAGGCGGTATGGGATAACACTGGAAGAGAAGGAAAAAAATGCATCAGATCTGGTGAATATGTTTCGGCTGTTTCATAATGCTAAATATTTAACGCTTTCGTTGGGAACTGTTGAGGTATACTTCTCTTTTCAAGACTGAACTATCTCTGTTTCCTGTGCTTTTTCTATTTCATTGTGTCTTCTGATGCTAATTACCCTTTTGAATTTTTGAACTTCACAATATGATCCTTCCGCCAGAAATTCATGTAAACATTTGGCGATATGGGTATAATTGCCATGAACCTTCTCCAAGGGACCAATGTCAAGTAGTTTTTAATTGGAAGGCTTAAGATTTTCAAACTGTCAATTGTAGATTTACGCCAAGTGATCCCTTGTCTCCATTTAGACAATTGTTTTACCGTTAGTTAACTTGCTGCCCAATTTTGTAGTGAAAAACTGTCTTCTAAAATTCTACTTGAGTACATTGTCATAATGTAGGCATGCACAAAATGTATTATTTATTTGATATTGGTTATGATTAACGCTTTATTGATATATTACACTAAGAAACTTTTAAATTTCTTATTGTATCAAACATGATTCTCACATTTCCTTTTTGACTAACAAGACTTATTTTTCTAGAAAGTTGAAGTATTCTAGAAAGTAAGTAAATTTTAAGCACAGTGAAACACGCTTTCTTCCAATATAAGTTATTTTATCGTTTCGATTCTGCCTAGGTTCTATATGAGTTTCCAGATTTGCTAGCAAATGAACTCTCACCATTTGGCAACGTGAAGTCTTTCAAATTCAAAACATCAAGTTGGTACTCCAGTACTGTCATCCCAGCCCGTGTGATGACCTATTTATTCAATAACTCTCCGTGTGCAGAATTTTCAGTGGAATGGCCTAGGTATGAGTTCATGTTTTTCATTCAGAGATTGCATCCTTTGGATTTGTTACTGAGGATTATCTTTCGTTCTTATCTTGCTATGTCCAAAAGGTGCGAGAGATATCCTAAGCATAAATGGTGCAACCAGTGTCCTCAGTTAGGAAGAATGCAGCCATTTAAGCCACATTTATCTACAGAGACTTGATGCATTTCTTCTATTTTGTCAAGAAAGGAATGATAACTAGCTGCTATAGGTCCATAGCTTGTCTGATCAATGCATGCCTGGCCACCTACCGCTTTCCTTCTACCCAGATCGTAATGTAGTTTCCAAGCAGTTAAAATCAAGGAAGCTACAGTAATGAAGTTGATATTTTTCGTTAATCTTGCTGGCTTGGAGGAAAAGGAGGGAGAATAAATGAATTACAAGAATATCTCTAGCCTTTTCTTTCGCTGTTTATATTTCCTAATGACTTTTCGTTGTCGGAGTTTATTCAATGCTACAGAAGAAATGAGATACGCCATTATATTGCCTGTTATGTTGCACTTGTTTTCTTGGTTTTATGGTTTACCTCATTGTTTTAGGTTTGCAATAGCATGATAACTACCAAACCATGGCATGAAAACATTTTAACATTAAAGTGGATTGAATCTTTTTGTAATGAAGTAACTCATAATCATGTTTTTCTCTTTTCTCTTTTCTTGCAAATTTGATTGGCTGGTTTAGAGGAGCGCAACCATGGATTGCTTTTCCATGTGGAGGAGAGACAGGGACATAGGTAAATTGTGGATCTCATATTTTCTTCTCACCTTTTCATTTTTTTCCCATTTTATCCTCATTTCTTCTTGTGGTTTCTCGTCCCCCTTCTAAAATCATAAACTAGTATATTACCCACACGTTGTATGGGATCCAAAATCCAAAAAACTATTTTTTTTTTAAATATCTAATTTATCAATTCTAGACACTTATAAGAAAAATTTTGTAAAATAGACGTCACAATAAAATGAAATTAATATTTTAATTTAAAGCAAAACATACAATAAAATTAGCCTAACTTTTAGAAAACTGCTTAAACAATTTATTAGTTGCGTTTCTCTTATAATAATCATTGTTATGACATGTCACTATCTTTAACCTGTTACGATTTATCATACAATTGGAACTGACAATGACTAAATACCAGTTAAAAAAAAAAAACAGTCATTAGCTTATTTACATAAATAGCTCTTAAAATTCAAGGGCTTGGTAGAAATGGCCCCCAACCATTCATTTTGGGGCTCGACATCCCTGATCTTTGTGTTCAGTTTTAAGAATAGCTCTTTTCGTTTTATAACTAATAACATTAGTTGACCATTGAAGTCGAAGTATTTTTCATTGAAATGACTAAGATCACCTTAAACTGTAAAGTAAATGACTATTTACACAAATGGCCTATAATATTTAAAGTTATTGCATAAATGACCCCTAATTTTTTAAGGTAAAAATTAGATAATTTTTATTAACTTAACTAATAATTAGCTATGATGAATGTCCAAGACATGTGGAACTTTAAGTGAGTTAACTAATTTTTTTCAAACAAAAGAATGAACTTTTGGATGGTACTCCATGTTAAAATTTATTGATAACTTTTTGATAAAAAAATGTCAATCAAACAATTTTTTTTGTCATAATTATCTTATTATTATTATAACAATTGACCCAAAAAATGCAATCTAATTTACAATATATTAGTTTAAATGGTAAAAAATACTCTTTATCAGAAAGTCTACGTTAAATTTGTTAATGTCCTTCCCAAATAATAATAATAATAATAATAATAATAATAATAATAATGCAATGTCCATTCTTCAACCTGTAAATTAGCTACAAATCCAACAATTTACACTCACATTTTTTTCCCATATAATATTTATCTAACCCATAATTAGTCAAAGTCTTAGGTGGTACCTCACAAAGAAATGGTAATATCTGAGATACAATTTACAACTACGAACATCAATCAAACCATTGCACAAAAATCGTCATATCTTTTGTAAATCATTTTGGTGATACTCGAAAATTGTAATATACAATATCTATTTTAAAAATATGAATATCATTCAAATCATTACTAATAAGAAATAGTTACGTACTAAAAAACTAATAAATTATGATATAATTAGTCAAATTTTTGTTATGTTTAGCGTGCAAAAATAAATAAATATAAATAAAAGAACAAATAGAAACGCATCTTTCGCAGAATAAATGAAAAAATAGTGCCATTATTTTCGATTAAAAAATTTCGAAAGTAGCAAAATAAATAATTATATATTTTTAAAACTAAATAATTATAGTTTTTTTAAAACATAAACAATTATAAATTAAAAAATAAAAAAAAAAAGAAAAAAGTCTATAATAAAGCACTAAATCCTTCATATTACATAATGAAGTTATTTAATGGTTACAAATTCACAATTAACCCCTTTTTTTTGACACAACAATTCCAGAATTGATACTTTAAAAAAGAAAAGTTTGTAAGGTAAACTATGTGTACAATGTTTCTTTTGGAATCAAAATAATATAATTAGTTAGACTTTGTTATGCTATGCACGTAATAAATTAAATCTATATACTATGCTAATCTAAAAGCCAAAAAGTTTCTTTAGAAAAAAAAAAAAATCCCCCCAAAATCCTACATCTAAAACCGGTAAATAGATCACAGCCTTCCATTCAAGAAAAGATACAAGCCATCACTTTGATGAAGACGTGCCCAATAGGACTAAACTGGTATTTCCCCAAATTCATCAATTAATTGAGCAATTAATCAAAAATAAGTGTCATTTCCACTATTGATAATAAAAAATCCAAATCCATATGGCACAATCTCTGAAAATTTTGAGGAATATAAAAGGAACAATGTAAGATTCAACGATGACTCGGCCAAAGTTTGCCCTAATACACGACTCTATCCATTGTGTGTGTGAATAAAACACAGCTGTTTTACAACCAACCCCTCAAGTTTCAAGGCAATAGAACATGTTTCATTGGTTAACGTTAACTTGAATTTATTTTTTTCTGTTTCTTTTTTACTAAATATCAATTGCAACTTTCCCAATTATAAAAATAAAGGTGGTTCGTATATGGGTTAAATACTTACATTCCGGATGTAAAGTCATGTGTTAGAATCACACCAACCGCTTCCATAATTTCTCTCTCGCCTCCCAAGTATTCCTCTTGTAACAAAAAATATAAAAATAAAGAAAATTTAAAATAAAATACTACAAATCATATTAAGCAACTGAAAAATAATTAATAAAATATAACATAAATGACACATTTAATTAATATGCCAACTTACCTTCTAAGTGCGTTGTTGAATGTTACTTTTAAAATTGATTAACTACAATTAAGTTGAATAGAAATTGGTTGAGAACTAATTAATAACATGTGTTTTCATTTAGTTTCCAAGAAATAAAATACAAAGATCATAAACATATATATTTTTTCATCAGTTCTCAGTACAAATTTGTAAATACTAAAAGAGAGAACCATAAATTTTTCTAAAACATAAATAATAATAACTTTTTAAAAACCAAAAGAAGAGGCACGTAATCAAAAAACCAATACACACACGTTAACGCGCTAAATTAATTAACTAATGCAACTTAATTTATGAAACATTATATTGTGAGGATGGTAATTATGTAATTTATGGCACATTACATTGTTTTAAAAAATGCTAAATCTAAAAAGAAATAACTATTATTTGAACATAAATATCCCTCCCCTAATTTCCTCTCCCTCCGCTATATCTCTTTTGTATCAAAATAATAATGATGATTTTTTTAAAAAGGAACTAAAAGAAATGTATAAGAAATTAAAGTTGTATTTAAAAAAGAAAAAGAAAAAGAAACAAACTAAGAAAGAAACGTATAAGAAATAAACTAAAAAAAAAAGGAGGAGAGAAAGGAAAGAACTAAGAAAAAGTAAAATTAAAATACCACGGCTACTTTGTAGCCAATTGTTGATTTTAGTTTCCAAGGCAGGCGTGATATGCCTTGCAAATGGAAAACTCTTTCTATAGGAAATGGAAAAGTCTTTGTAGTGATACTCAATTTCGCAGTCCAACACATCTTTAATGCCTACCACACGACTTTAAAGGAAAGAAAAAAAAATAAAAAGCAAAAATTTCCCCAATAGGCAACTCAAATTTTCCCTCCAAAAGCTATTTATAAACTATTCCTCTTTATATATTATATATAGACTCTACTTTACATTCTTCACTATCTTTTATTACTAATAAAGCACATGTACGATGTACGGATAGAAAAATGTGTAAAATATAACAATTGTAAAATTAAAGTACGAATGAACAACATTTATACATCAGTCGAAAATACAAAAACAATACATACAACGCTAAACATGATTTCAATAACAATATTCAATAATAAACTCTAAGTTACATAATATTTCCTTATAACCTGTAAATGTACATAGACATAGTATCTTAAAATTAAAACTATATTAAATAATTAAACCTATATCAAATTAAATAACAAAATATTTTGACTATTAGAACAGTTGAAAAGAGAATCATCTTATTCAACCACTGTTTAAATCCGCGCACTTGTGGTTGACAATTTGTGTCACAAGAATCATCATTATTACTTACTTGTTCCAAAAAAAAAAAAAAAAATCTAACTTATACTTGATAATGAAAGTCTAAAATAAAACTATATCATTTGTGACCTCGTTTAACGGTACCCTCAAACATGAGGTTGAGCCAGCATTTAATAAATTTTCTAATGAATTGATATGTATAATATTTTCCAGACTAACTCAATGTATGTGCACTGATTAAAATAAAATTTTCAACACCTATTAAAAATCATCGTTGATTTAGATTAAATGAGCTTTACAAAATGCAAAAACAAAATAATAATAATAATAATAATGATGATGATGATGCAGATGGTCACCCCAAAGATAACAAAAAAATAAAAAATAAAAAAAAAGATTATCAACGCTTAAAAATTACATTTTTAATTTACATTTATAGATAGAGTGAGATGATATTTTCAACAACCCAAAGCCACGTTTGTAATTACCATGGGAAGAGGGATAGAAAAAATATGGTTCTTGCAAAAACATCGACATGAAGTTGCAAATCTTTTGCGATAATTGGAGATTGGAAAAGCAGTAAATATGGAGAAAATTGAGAATAGGATTTTCTAAAATTGGGAAAGCGGTAAACATTGATAAAATTGGGAAAATGAATAAAGTCACATTTGACTTATATAGGAAAACTGAAAATTAAAAAAATGGCAAAAGCCACATAAGGCAAAACGAGATTATAAAGAGGGGTAGAGATTAAAAAAAAAAAAAAACACTAAAGGACATCATGAGTGCTCTGAAAATTTAAGTTATGAATTGTAAATGGAAAACGTCGACAAAAGGGGAAGATTCTAAAAGCTATTTAAACATAACAAAATAAAAATATCTCATACAAAATAAAGTTTTAAAAAAAAAAAGTTTGGGCGAAACTTCTTTTGATTTAGAGTAATATATATTATATTTGAAATTCTTTCCATTCCTGTTTTTTTCTCTATTTTCCCACCATTTTTTTTTTTTTTTAAACTTTTGTAGTGCCTAAAAATTTTGTAAACCTTGTGGTGACTGTTGGGCCAAACAATTGACGTGTGAGTTTCCAAGAGAGGCTGGCCGAGCGGCTTGCTTACGATCTCTTGAGTCTTGTGTGTTAAGTTGGCACATTTCATCATAAGAGTCTCACTAATTGTAAGTAATCATTCATGCAGTCTTTTATAAAATAAAATAAATTCACTGTTTTATTCTTAAATTATTTTTCTCTAATTACATAATATATGTGGTAAGATTATGAATTTACTCTATTTTTTAAAAGATTGCATGAATGATTACTTACAATTAATATTTTCCATTCATTGATTTTGGTCATTCTTTAGAACCATGCAAGTCTCCCAATATTGTCACATTCATAATATGTAGGCAATCTTGATCAGTATAGGTGCCCAATACAACTTTTATTATACACAACAATTAGATTCTCACCCGTACACTGTATAAGAATATACCAAATTAAATTTTATTTTAATATTAGTACGAAATGTTAAGTAATATATGGTTAGCCACATTGAACTACAATATTTCAATTATCACATTGGTAGCTAATAGTTACTATATTCTACTCGATATGGAATGCTATTAAGTAAACTCAATAGAGATGGTAAAAAACCCATCAAACTCGATATGCACGAGTACTTGACCTTATGAAGACGGAAAAAAATCAGACTAAATAGGTGATTAGGTCGGAGATGGAATAAAGAAAATCTGCTCAACTTGAGAATGGCTCAGGGAAGGTTATTATATTATTTACCTGTACCCGACCCGTTTAACTATTTCTTGTCAAAAACAAAAATATTTATAAAAAAACTTAATAATTTTAAAAATAAAAAGATAATGAAACTTATCAAAAAAACTTATTAATTTCAAACGTAATCGTAATTTCGTGTTTATAATACTATTCAAAGTAAAAAATAATATATATATATATATATATGAGCTATAAATTAGTAATTATCCTCATTGGCTCATCGTCAGCCTTTGCCCCCATTTAAGTGGGGATGACTACGGGGATAGGACAATAATTTTTTGATAGGTAGGATAACGAGTATAGTGTATCTGATCCTGACTCGGCCCATTGTTATTTTTAGACCTCGAGAAATCAAACATTTTATCTTTCCTCGTGACTCTACCATAATGAGAATTTTGTAAATTATGAAATATTAATTAAACCATATTTAGTATATAAAAAAGAAGTAACGACTAACGACTCGATTTAAATGCATAAAAAATAATTAAAAATTAACACATCAGTTAAAAAAATAGTCTAATCCTTATTAGGAAATAATTCATAGATATGATATATATGTATTAAAAAATATAAAAAAATTTGAATATAGATGAATCCATGAAAATAGCTAAAATATAAAAAAATTTGAATATAGATGAATCCATCAAAATAGCGAAGAAGATAAATATATATTCAGTATAAGATAGTGTATACATTTAGTATATAATTTACCACAAAATTTACCTAACATATACGCAAAAGTCTAGAATGACTCAGAAAGTTATAACGGGAAAAATGCGGTACAAATAAACCACAAACTAATAGAGAGAGAGAGAGAGAGAGAGAGAGAGAGAGAGAGAGACCAGCCTAGTAGTCATATAGATAATACATTCTCGCTGAAGTTAATTATTTCTGGCTTCCAGCTTAAATAAATTGTAGTATATTTTAAGATTTAAATATTTATTTATTATAAAAACTAGTTGTGTCCCCTTATACGGAATAGAATAATTAACAAAAACAGCGTGATAATTTAAAGAATTAAATAACCACAATTTTATTACGTACTGCTCACTCATATACACATGTTACTAATAATTATAATTTTATTATGTATAATTCTTTTACTTGGTACAAAGTTAACTAAATTGTCATTCATAGAACAATACTCTTAACTAATAAAAATGAGAATTAATTAGAAATTTTTTAATATAAATTTAATTTCACGTTAACTATGAAAATTGACAAACCATAGAAAAGAGACCATACAAAATTTATATAACTCTAAAATTATCTTACACCCATATCTTTGTTCAATAAACATCAGTATAAGAAATCTAATAACACATTTAAAGTGTGGATGATATTCATTTATCAGCATAAATTCTTTAACCATATTCATTCTTTACTACATATTCTTAGAAAAAATTATTTTTCGCATCTTCTTATATAGTGTTATACATTCTTTAAAGAAATCATTATTCACTAAATACATTCTAAAAAAATCTAAAGTACACACCATCCTATTACAAAAGACCCAAGGGAAGCAATATTATAACAATGATAAATTCTATGTGATTAACTTATAATATTAATTTTTAACCACTTTTAACTCTAAAAAGAATTAAAAGAATTTTTTATTTTTGTTCTAAATCATCATCATCAAATATTATTACTATTGTAGCCATATGTTTTATAACATTTGGTTTATCATATTAAATTGAATTAAAGTAAAAGCTTTGAAACTAATTTAATGTTACTTCCTCTATTATTAATAGGGTTAATTTCACATTTCATTCCCAATCCTTGCAGTTAGTATTGTCTGGGTCTCTAATCTTTTTTTCTACTCGCTGGGTCTCCAACCTTTTAATAACTCGCACGATAAGTCCTTCTTGATGGTTTCCATCAATTTTTCCGTTAAGTGCCTGGTTAAATTACCATTTTATCCCTTATATTTTTAAATTAAAAAATATATATCTATATATAAAGAAAATTGCTGCTGGAAATGGTAGAAGAATAGGAGAGATCCCTTCCTGAGCTGCTATTTCCACCAGCCAAAAGGCGGGAGACTCATTCCGTTGTGTTGCCATTTTCGGCAGCGATTTTGCTGCCTGAGATGGCAACAAAGTGCTGTTAGAAATGGGGGGATGCTTTTCCCTTATGTTGCCATTTCCGGTAGCACAAGGGGCGTCCCCCCATTTTCATTTTTTTTTTAAAAATTATATATATTTGTTTTAAACTTTTTATTTTTTAATTTAAAAATATAATGGATAAAATGTTAATTTGATTAAGGACTTAACGGAAAATTTGACGAAAACCGTCAAGACGGACCTAATGTGCGGGTTATTGAAAGGATAGAGACTCAGCGAGTGAAAAAAAGGTTGGAGACCCATGCGATACTTACTGCAAAAGTTGTGGACGAAATGTGAAATAACCTTTATTATTATTATTATTATTATTATTATTCTCACTAGTAGACACTTAATCGAAATAATAAGGAAATCTCAATACCCAAGACTTGAAATTTTTGTCTCAACTGCTAGAATTTTGAATAAATATAAATTCTTTAAAGATAGCATAACAACTAACATAATAAATATACTAAACACTAATGAATAACAAATAGTATAAGAGATTAATTTAGAGTTTAGAATGTGTGTATATATGTATGAAAAAAAATATAAGATTAGAGATTAACTTGCAATCTCCAAACTTATATACGTATATAATATATATATATATATATATATTAATATGAGAATGTGTATAAATTTAAAAACATATATAAGCGGGAGAATATATATATTTATTATTTTATTTATTTTTTTAAAAAATATCTCAATTCGAAAATTCAAACCTAAGATAAAATTTTTATTATATACATATATTACAATATATATTCTAATTTCGTATATTATATATATGTGTATAAAATAAAAACATACATATAAGATATTAGAGATTAATTTGAAGTTTAATTCTAATAGTAACGGATACCAAAAGCTGTATATTGGCCAAAGATCTACAAAATTAATGTTTGTATATACATTTAATAATAAGGTGGTGGTCCTTATCAACTTATCTTGCAGAGAGCTTTTATCACTCATCAAATACTTACCATAGTAGAACATTTATGACATATATTACTCTATATGTAACACTGGGATATTTAATATGTGTAGGTATATAGTAAAATAAAAATGTTGTTCTCACCGTTTTCTCATGAACGATTGCAGACAATTCACACACATTAAGGGAAAAAGGAATTTGTTGAAGTCGTGTCGAGCTTTCTCAACATTTGGAGTCAATTAGTGATCGCATAAGTGATTCTATTGAGTACCTGATGCAACCAGATTGGCTTCTTGATCAGAGGAGTTCTTTGCTTGTCCTGATGCTGCCGTGATCCGCTAAAATTGATCTATATCTCTTTTCTTAAATGTCAAATATTAAGTATTGAACAAGAGTTCGACCAAATAATTCACTATAACTAACACTGTAGCAAAACAAGATTTGTCATCTCTCCCTCAACGAGCCTCTAGCCTCAACCCTGAACAACCCCATGCATGCATGGGGCCTTTACGTGGATTAGATCAGAAGCCCTTGAGGGAGAGTAAACAAACATTGCTTTGAATTCTCTTTCTTTCCTCGAATCCAATATAAAAACTTTTTCTGGACGGAAAGGATTGGATTTCACCCCTTATATAGCCAAGAAAATGAATTTTTCTTCATGTGGCCAAATTGGTAGGGCCTCCATATCTTTGGCACTTTGGCATTATTTCCAATACCAAATCCTGGCTAATCTTTCCAATATTTGTTCCAATAAAAACAAGCAACACAAACATCTTACTCGACTAGCATAATGAAAGAATATAAAAATCCCAATTTTATATAATAATTATTATATATACAACATTTAATTAGAGCATTAGTGTATACCGAACGTGTCCAAATTTACATTATTTGGACAAACAAATGAATAAAAATTATGATAAAAGCGGATTCGAATTACCTTATTATCTCTACGCAATTTAAAGGGGGTTCGAAGTCATTTTAGAAGGATTATTATAAAACATCCAAATTTATGCCCTTTTTCTCACCATTTTTGTCGGCTTCTTGGGCCAATAGATTAATTCACTCACTTAAATCATGTTATTTCATATTTGGGCAAACGGGTGGACAAAAGTTATTGACAAGATTTTATAGTATAATGGCAAGATTTACCTTATTTAATTCAAAATATTGTGTTGTATGTGCAATGGATCCTACACGTACGGAAATTCGAGCCTTACGACAAGGCAATGGGTTAAACAAAGAAAGAATATATATAAAGCAAACTTTTAATCCTCAAGGCATCTTAGATTTGTCATTGTGCCACTCGTGAAATATTACTTCTTTTGGTTACTGCATATATTTGACATTCTTCTATTATTGATTTCGATTTGTATCTCACACATATATATATATATACACACACACTTAATAAGGATAAGCTTCAAGTTGAAAGAATAATATACGTTTAACATATGTTATACGATTATTATTATTATTATTATTTGCGTGTGTGTATATGTTCTTCAGTGGACACACTTCTTTATCAAAAAAATTAACAGTCAGTTAAGGTGATCGACTAATCAGTCTACATACAACTAAGGCACAACCAAGACAGTAGATTTTTTTCGTTCTTATGTTTAACAATACAATCCAACTAGAATTTCAATCGCATTAATACCATTAGTTAACTCACCATGCTTCAACATCGTACTTATTCTTTGTTTCACTTCAACACCTATTTTTAATTATTTGCACATATAAGCTTAACATTACCAGCACGTCATACGAAGAATAATTGAATTCCCCGCATTTCGAAAATTTTGTATCTAACAATGACTAGCTAGCTTAAGTTGCTGGTCTATTTAGCAACCAATTCTATCCAGTCCAATTATAACCGAAATAATAATTGATTTATAGACACATGACAACTAGTTTAATTGACAGTCACCAATTCATCGCACTCGCACACAATGTTGCGGGCGCACATTGTGTGCGATTTCATCGAGCTCGGGAAATCGCTTTCAGTAAGCTAGTAAATTTTCAGCACTGTGTCAAGAATGGCTTCCACACGCGCTTCGAAACGTAGGCGTACGAACCAGAACGAGGTTAAGGGAAAAGAAGAAGATAAACAACAAGAAGAAATGGTTGAATCCGGTAATAGAGAGACAAATGAGCAGTTATCGACGGCGGCGAATAAAGGGAAATCACCTCTGGTTATCTTTGCTCATGGACCTGGTGCTCCTTCCTCCTCTGATTGGATGGTTAGGTCGTTCTTGCTTTCTTTCTATCTATTTGTGGTTGCGGTTTTAGTTTGCTTGAGTTGAATATTTTCTTTTCCCTTTCTTAGATTTTAGAAAGGTTTTCCTTTGTGAAACATGAATTTTCTTTCTTCGTAAATTCGGAGCACGCACTTCTCTCTCCAGCTTTTTTTTTTAAGCACGCGCTTCTTTCTGCGGTTAACATGTGCTTTCATTGGAAATTATCTGAAATGCTTGAAAGAATTGTTGGATTGTTGAGGTTGGGTTGGTTACATGATGTTGGATTGTTGTGTTCTCTTTGGAAACATATGAAGGTAACAAAGACATTCTAAGAAGAACGAGAAAAATTGGTGCCTTGTTTCATAATACTCATGTTCTTCTGGTGCATTTTACCGAACTCTGAATGAAGGGCAAAAGGCAGCCAAAAAAAAAAAAGGATCCTGTTTCATGAAAAATGTATATGGGGTTTACCAATTTTTGCTTCGTGCAGATGGAAAGCCATGTTGGCGAAGGCATTGAATGCTGTTGAAGTAGTAACTTTCGATTACCCTTGTAAGTTTTATGTTTCTGCCATTTGATGCCCTTTCTTTTTTGCTTACGATTCAACTCTTTGACATGGATATCGAGATATATTTGGACAAGGATAGACAAAGGCCATTCATCTCATACGATCAATAAGACAAAAACAATCTGCCAATAATTTATTTATATTCTTAATTATATGACTTCTGAAATATTTGTAATGATTTCAACTAATTTAGAATTGTAAATAGCTTTTGTGTTTGACCTTTTGACTCTTGCCAGACATTCCTGGGGGAAAACGCAAGGCTCCTCCCAAAGCGGAAAAATTGGTTGAGTTCCATTCTGACACTGTGAGGAAGTTCATCCCTAAGTACCCTGGACATCCACTGATCTTGGCTGGCAAGTCCATGGGATCAAGGTAATTGTTTAGCCTTTTCTTTTCCAATAACAGAAACTCCATAAAAATTAATTTTTCAAAACAGCTTTTGTTGTGGGGTAATTTTTGGGCTAAAGCAAGAGGAACTATGAACATGTGGTTGATATCTTTGCTGCATTTTACTTCTCTTCACAAAAAAATGAACACGCAATGCCCCAAGTATTAAGTCTTGCTTAATATCATAGTTTTCTTCAGTAAGGGAGAGGTTTGGACTAGAAGGCTGGAAATATATGTAGGACTGGCATAACATTCCATTTCATATCAACTTCATGCACATACTCCATTTAGCATGTGTAGGGTCAGCTGCATGGTAGCTGGAGGAAATGATATTCCTGCTGCAGCTGTTGTTTGTTTGGGGTACCCACTAAAGGTTTGTCTGTTTCTCATTAGTTTCTACAGTTATGGCTCTTACCTTTTGCGGTATCATGGTAAAACATGTTATCTAAATGCTCAAGTTATTTGACACCATGTGTATTAAATTTAGTCCTGTCTTTAGCGGTTTTAAGTCGATGTCTGATCCTGCATTCTTATGATTAAAATTCTACCAGCTAATTTTTAGCTTGCTCAAATTTTCTGTATATGGGGTTGGGATTTATTGTTTCACTGATTTTACAGTTTTTACTTATTTCTTACCATTTAGGGCATAAACGGCACAGTCCGAGAAGAAACATTGTTGCAACTTACAGTCCCTGTTATTTTTGTGCAGGTAATAATAGCTTACTCAATAAATTGTCAAATTTCATTCATTCACCATATATATGATATGAAGATGTACCAGCATAGTAGGAACAGTCAGAGAACAATTAAAATAATGTGTCTTTCCAATCTAAAGAAATACCTAAGAAGAACCAGAATCTGCTTATTTGGTATGACTGTTATCACTTTATCTTGAACCTAATTTGGGAACCATAATTTTTGCATTAAACATGCGGATAATCCAATTTTAGGTTCAAACGATCACTTTGATTTTTGCCACTATTGTCATTTAGATCAAGCATATGTTTAAAGTTAGCACTTACTCTTCATGCCAAATAATATAGTAAGTTATCTTGTTTTATGTTTAAGGCTGCTTCAAACGTGTAACCATCCAAAGATTAACAAAGAATCTCATTTTCTTGTCGTCTTTGTTCTATATTGCTGATTCTGCTAGAGACGCGGTGCTTCCTTTAAAAATTCCTCAAGTCTTAAGTATCTATAATTGAACTGATATCCTGTTTTTTGTGGAAGGTGTGGTTTCTTGTACCTAGATGACATACAACCTGTGATGTTTGTTTGTGTAGGGTAGCAGAGATGCTTTTTGTCCCCTAGAATCATTGGAAGCTGCGAGAAAGAAAATGATTTCTGTTACTGCATTGCACGTAATTGATGGTGGTGATCACTCGTTCAAAATTGCAAAGAAGCATCTGCAATCCACGGGATCGAACCAAGAAGAAGCAGAAGATCAAGCCGCTCAGGCCATTGGAACTTTTGTCTCTACTTATCTCAGACAAAGGTGATTGTTGATTGTTCAGCCCTTTTCTTTCTTTTTGGAACTTATAAGACGTAATGGAACACGGTGTGTATTTTGTCTCATGACTAGTCATCTTTGTACATCCTTTGCTGCCTTTCGTAATGATGGCCACTTATTTTGGTTTCGTTGTCTCTGGTCTGTAAAAAGATGCTAATGTATTGCTAATTTCTAAGTTAAGGTTTCATTTTGTTTCTTCACTTTATTGTCAAAGTAATAACTTCTTTTATGCGCTTTGAATAAAACAAAGGGAGAACACCAAATAGGAAACAATTCAGGTTTTAGGAAGAAGTATAATCATCAGTGATCAGTACCAATTGAGTTACCTTTGATTTCTACAAGGTAATTCATCTTCTTGTCTATACCAGCAGTTCCAGCGGCCCAAGCCATGTACGTCCGGCTCTATTTCACTAATTCTTACTTTATATATTATATTTGATTTTACAAAACTAAAATGACTCTACATAGTATAATAGATTAGAATCGAAATTTAATAAAAAATAAAAATAAAAAATAAAGAAGTTCAATTTTGTAGTTTCTCACAATTGATTCCCTTATTTCTTTATCAAATAATCTGTCATGATAACAAAACATTAATCCTAAAAAACCATTAAGGTGTATCTTTCAGTTGTAGTAACAAAAACGCATGTAGTAAGCTGCGATTACCAGAAAGGAAATTAAAGAAACTATCCAAGAAGAAAGTAAGAAACCATCAATCATCATAGGTGGCTTATCGGCTTTCGCTTGAAGTTGAAGATGGAATAACAACGATCATGTCATCGAATGGCGCCACGGTTTGATGATCTTTAACGTCGTTGAGGTGGAGATAGGGGTGGCGATGGCGGTGCATGCCCAACCGTGTCCGAACAATTCGTCCATCGCTAGAGCGATGAATCATGATATATCTATCTTGATTCGAGGGAAGTTCGATGGTGGGTGTCACTGCTTTCTTGAACTTGGGACGGAATCTTCTGGCAATCGTCCACGGCACCGCGTCTACTTGAGAACCATATTGCTCTACCGGCGGCTGGGGATGATCACTCCTGGGTGTTGGCGGATGATCTTTAGGGTGATCTGGGACGGAATCCGTGTTGCCTTTTTCCGGTGAGTTTAGGAGAGTTTGGGTGGCTCCGGAGAGGGCAAACAAGAAGAAGAGAACTGTGAGTACGACGGAGAATTTGGCCATCGGGTTTTCTCTACGTACGTGAACTTTTTTTTTTTTTTTTGTGGGGTGCAAAGGAATAGACCCTCTCTATTTATAGCTCAAACGGTCGACTCTAGAACGTTTAAAGCCGAACAAAAAAATGTTATTGTACGATCCTAGTCCAAAGAGGATTGGATTTTAGTTGGTTAATTTCTACGAGTCCAAACTTAAGAAATGGGCTTTTTAACCTACGATAATCGGTTTCTCTTCTTGGAAACAAATGAAGCAAGTAATGCCACTGTACACACCTCCTGAATTTAAGTTGTCATTTTAAAAAAGATAAGGTAGAGATATTTAAATAAATACACATGGAATATGTGTATAAATTTTATATACATATTGTATGTACATATAACATTTCTCGATGTATAAATTCATAGGAGTATTTATTTATTTAACGACTAATGAGGAAATGACAAGTATATCGGTATATATGTAATTGCGATCACCATGTGACCATAAAGATAGTATTATTGCCACTTTGCCGCAACCTTTTGAAGACCTTCACTTGCTTCTTGCTGCTTGCATGATGACCACCAAGCGACTAATTAACCACCTTTTTTATACAAGCCAAAAGAGAAAAATGCAAGTGTACGGTGATAATGATCATTCGGATCTACAGATACAATACAAAAAATTTTCTCATCATTTATATTTATATATTTGACACGTAAGATCGATCGAACAATCCACGTGGTTTCAAGCAGGTACTAAATAAGACAAAATCCCTACCCGTTATCCAATTTAATTGCTTATTAATTATTCAACTCACAAAATTTACCATTACCATGTAACCCGCATGCATCCATTGATATCCTGCAAAATGAATGGAGTGCTTCCTTCTTCCCAAGATTTGGGAAGGTTAGCTTATATCTGGGGTTGACTGAGTATTCACATCATCAATCTTTTAAGTGAATACGATAAAAAATTGACCTTATTTGAGCCTTGAATTCTATATCATTTCTCTTAATTAGTCATATGCTACTCAAAACTATTACCTCAATATTAAACAAAGAGTTCGATGGTGCAGCAAAACAAGGTTTGTCATCTCCCCCTCAATAAGCCTCTGGCCTCAACCCTCGATAACCCCGTGCATGCATGCATGCATGAATGCATGGGGTCTTTACATATGGATTAGATCAGAAGCCCTTGAGGGAGAGGAAACAAACATTGCTCTGAATTCTTCTTCTTCTTCAAACTTGGTTTATGTAAACTTTGCTTGATGGAAAGAAATGGATTACACCCCCTTTATATAGCAAAGAAAATGAATGTTTCCAATTGGTGGGGTCCCCATATCTTTGGCACTTGGCGTTATTTTCCGACATCAAATCTCATTGGTTAACCTTCTCTAATTTGTATCACTGAAAACTAGTCACACAATCATCTTACTCGACTAGAATTATTAAAGCATAAAAAAAGGTTCGAATTTTATACATTATCTACAACATTTAGTTTATTAGTGTACACTGAACATCTCCGAATTCAGTTTTAATAATAATTTTATTTATCTGTTGAAAAAAAGGAAAAAGTTTTGAAGCTTTCTTTATTGTTTGGTACTAAGTAGTGTTTTACTACTGTAGTTGAAATGGGACCAATATGTAGCGAAATTTTAGCCCTTGGGCACATTGACAAGGCGGTGAATCTTGATTAAACAAAGAATAAAGCAATCTTTTAATCCTTTAGGCATCTTTGGATATGCCATTGCAACTCGTGAAACACTACTCTCTTTGGTTGACATTCTCTCCTGTTGGTTTCCACTTCCCGCTTTTAATCTCTACATATATATTCGGTTTCATTATATATCTTAAAAAATAGATACGGATACGCTTGACGTTGACGGTATAATACTGACTTGCCATATATTATTTGACATTTTTAAGTATGTGTTCTTCAACGCTCAAATTGAGATATATAGATGTGCGTCGTGGGTTTTGATGTGGGTTTTGCTGTGCACATAATTTGAGTTGGGGTGATGTTCATAATGATTGGTACTTTATTAGGTAATAGAAGAGGAGCCAAAATTACAAATCTGTAACTATAAAATGATTATTTATTTATTTTTTTAATTCCTGTGTAGATCATTTCCCCCTTCAATATTGATAATTCAACATGAACTTAAGCAACAGATTTTGAACAACAATGAATTAATATATATCAAAGAGATCATAATATTTAAAGAATTACTTAATGCCATAGCAACTGAAATTGCATACAAACTATATATATAGAAGACATGGACAAAGATTACACGATGAATATTAGGAACCAGCGTCTCTGTAGCCCAAAACGACAGGTAGCAACTCGACTCGTTGACCTTCTGGATAAGACTTTGCTTAAGAAATCGCTGACAGATAAGTATCTGTTACTTAGAGCGGCTACTTCTTCTCTTCTTTGACTCCAGAAGCTGCATTGGAATTATCCTCTCTATTGTCTCTAGCTTTCCTCAGAGCCTCCCTGAGCCCCAACACAATGAACAAGTTGGTTAAAGTGAGGAGAGACTCGGCTCCACCATGCAACCAATCCACATTCGACAAAGATGTTCCATATTGCACCTTTGCTGTTACAGAATGAGGAAATTATATCACAAACTTTATACTGAAACACTGAAAGTTTTTCATATAGATAGCACAACGAGTAAGTTGGGAAGAGTTACCATAAATTCCTGCTGGTACTGCACGGTAGAGGTAATACAGCAAGCAAAGCCAAGGAAGCGAGTCAGTTATATATAGGCTTATAGTATTGTGTATAAAAATGTATTGTACTGAAGCAACAAAGTAGTGCTAAACGATAAGTTCACTTCAATCAATCACATTCCCACATTTTATTTAACTTATTATTTAATGTCACTTCACTGCCACATAGAATGGCGATCATCACACGTGTGTCACATAGCATTGTTACAACAACAAATGAATCTAAAAATATCCATTGCCAAACAAGTAAACCATTGTATCGAATCAGAAGTCTTCTATTCAACTATACATTAATAACCATGAAATGCGCGCGATGTTCAGAAGAGTTGGTTGAACGCCAGTTCATTTCGAACCGTGTAGGGAAGACTGCCATTATCGTCAGGTAAGCTGAGTCTAAATTTTATTCTAGAAGCTACAAGCGTAACGGCCAACGAGCCCTTCAACTCCAGTAGATTCATGGATTGCTCCAACAACTTACCTAACTTCACTTCCTTTCTTAACTATTAAGCCTCCCCAATTATGCTACATAGCAACCAATGTTTCAAAATATCCAGACTTTTTCCAAGAAAAACAATTTATACAACTAAAAGTGAGCAACCAGATACACAAAGACTTGCATCCTCTGATGCTAAACAGGGTTAAATTTCTACAATACACCCCTCACATGCATTACATGCCCACCAAATTCAAAAATCAAAGAGGACAATTTATTTACTTAATGCAAGTTAATAGTTCTGTAGCAAACAACAATTTCAGGGGAAAAAAGTTCACCTTTTTTTCACTTGAAAAGTAAGAATCAATTTATGTAAACAAGCTCTCCATTTTCAAACGCATATTAACCAGAAAGAGAGAAACTCACTGGTAGCACCAACAAATGCAAGCAAGAAGTAGAAGCCAAAAAGAGTGAGTTTTGGGGCAGACTTGGATTTGGTGATGAAGTACAGAAAACCCAGATAAGGAAACAGAGAAAATGCAAATAACTGTGAGGCTATGCTCGCTGAATCAATGTTGGGAGCCCATGGATCCACTGGTAAAATAAAGCCATTACAAGAAAAACTTTTTCCTTTTCCGTAAAATCTTCTATCATATTCTGCTTCAGCTTCTGTGCAGTACTTGAATTTCCGGGGAAAGAGATTGGGTTTTCTGTTGCAAGGAATTTTGTTAAAATTGCTACAATTGGGCCAGACGCAAGAAGGGAAATTCAAAGAAGAAAAACTCATAAATTTAGGATTCTCGAAAGGGGATTGAATCTGCACAGAGATTATCATTTTGACGGGATTGGATTTTCTATTTTCTATGGCTGAAAATCAGAGCCCAGATGGTCGAAACACGTGGAGCCCATAAAACGATCTTTCATTTTTTTTAATTTGGAAAATTTTTGTTCTCAACCATATAGTCCCAATACACGTGACGATCAAATTCACCCAACCATATTGTGTTGTTCAAGTAAAATATATGGGATACGTGTGATGATTCAGTGATAGTATCCACAACTCTTCCATTATCATCTCCAAGCAAACTTCCAGTGTATGGGAGTCATCTCCATGGCTCGACTCAGTTGTCAATTAAGAACTCTCTACTTAATTCGATGCAGATATGTACACCGTGTCTGCCAAAATAACGATAAATACAACTGTGTCTCAAATTTTCTTGAAGAGCCAAGTAAAGTATAATCCTTGTATATCTTTACACGCTTTTTATGCCTCTAGGTTCTAGTTAATCCAATGAGTAATGTTTAAAAACCTCTTCAAGGTTTTATTATAAAACCTCCTTATTTCATATGAGCAGCATACATGCACAAACTATGTGTGGCATGAATCGATGCAAGTCACATAAGGTGAGGTTTTTAAACATTTTCATCAATCAAAAATCAACTACTATAAATTTCTTTGCCACTCTTTTGTAACAAAATAATACAATTATTACGTTCTGGGAATTAGAAAACAACTGAATCATGATGAGAAATTGAGGATAAAGGAAGCTACAACAAATTACAGAGAAATAGCTTGAATTCATTCATGTGCATATTTTCTCAACTATTTACCACCATTTCCATTAGTAGATCATTCCAAGAATCGATTGGCCCCGGTAGACACCAGTGCAAACAATCATAGATAATCTTCATATTCTCGTCTTTCGGATGAGGCTGGGATCTATATCGACCAGGGTGTCCATCTGGTCTCAATAATGAAAGAGGAGTGATGTTGAAAAGATTAAGATTCACTCCCTTTTCCGAAGCTCTGGCTGATACATTGTGAAATTCCTTTTAACTCAACATCATAGAGAATTTTGGTCAGCTGGTGGAGTTCAACCACACCATCCCGTGCCGGTTTCGTTCTCTTGCAGTTTCCACCCGTATTCCAATCCGCATTCTCGAAGTGATACGGCGTTGAAGTCCTATAGAAAAATGTGCCCTTGGGCCTTGTGATTTGAGCTAATAATGTAGTCGAATAAATTTCTAAGGACCCTCCGGTAAGCAAATTCAAAGCCGAGCTGTGTCAAGTTCCTCCCAGGACATGAATGGCAGCCCAATACTGTGTTCTTCTCATAGTAGATTGAGCTCCTAACGAACTACATGCCACTAGAAAATATCATGAAGTCCAAGCTCTTATATAACTTGGTCCATTTTGCATCAAGTTTGTCCCGCTGCAGTTCAACCTCAGCCGTCAAAACACCACGATCAATGTCCCCAGGAGTGACTGCTTCTGCAAGGAATGGAGACCAAATAACCGAAACGGAAAGATTGTACGAGGGGAAGATCCATCTTTTGGATCTGTAAGCTGCATCATGGTCAACTTCAATGGCCTTGTCTACCTAACAGGCTGAACAGATAACATTATCAGTTTCTGGATATGGGAAATATTTCTTAATCATGAGAAATACCACATCTGGTTTTATACAGAATACTTAACAGGTCACAAAGAAGAGTCAGACCAAGAAATCAGATGAATTATGAAGAACTCAGCAGATGCTTTTTCCCTTTTTTTTTTTTCCCGCTTAGCATGCAAGACGTCTGGGGGATCAAAATAGAGGAAGATGACCTGGTTACCCGCAAACTGCAACAGCTTAACTAATAACCAGTCATAGACAATGCTATCGTTCCACCATGAATAACTGCACAAAAATGTAAGTCCTATCCCCCAATAAATTTGGGGCAACCTACATGAATGGTTTTCCACCATTCTATAAATTCATTGCAAACTTTGTGAAAAGATGCAAGTGATCATTCTGGTCGTGCCACGTATCAAAAAATATAGAAGTTCTGTAAGAGTATTTTTAAATTTCATTACCGTTTTTTCTTTCTATATCAAATTATCTCTTACATCATTTATGTCATTAGGTTCAAACAAACACATTTCTATAACTGTAAGCATAAATTAACTCGACAATAGCGGAAACAAAAATTTTTATTTTGCACACAGGTGGGCTGATTATTAAACCTACCTGTATAAATGGCGCCCATCTAGATAACATCCACCCCCACCTCTACCCTTGAAACCCAATTTAGATTAGTGCCACTAATATAGATAGGCATAATAACCAGCCTACCTATATGCATAATAAAATTTTTGATAGTGGAAAACTGGTTAAAAAAAAAAAAATGGGTGCAGTTAAAACATTTATGGTGTGTTTGATTGGGGGTGGAAAAGGAATTGAAATTCATTTTCTATGGAAAATATTTTCCCACCTCTCCCCATGGAAATTCATTTTCCTTGATTTCAAGGAAAATCTCTATTTTTTGGCCTATGATGGAAAATATATTTTCCACAGAAAATAAATGTGTTTGATTAGACCAAGAAAATTTAGGTGAAAATGACATTTTCCATGGAAAACAATTTGCAATCAAACACACTTAGAGAAAATCTTAGTGATTCTACATAAACCTATTTTGGCAATTAGGCATCTCATACTTATAATCATTTTATTTTCAAATCATCCCAGAATCTAAAATATAATCTAACGGAAGCAACAGAAAACTAAGCTGGCAATGAAAATCTGTTTGTGCCACTGCATCCGTGCAACCACAACAAAGGCAGAGTTATTGAACTAAGGACAAAGGCAGAGTTATTTTCAAATGACATTTTCCATGGAAAACAATTTGCAATCAAACACAATTAGAGAAAATCTTAGTGATTCTACATAAACCTATTTTGGCAATTGGGCATCTCATACTTATAATCATTTTATTTTCAAATCATCCCAGAATCTAAAATATAATCTAACGGAAGCAACAGAAAACTAAACTGGCGATGAAAATCTGTTTGTGCCACTGCATTCGTGCAACCACAACAAAGGCAGAGTTATTGAACTAAGGACAAAGAAATACCACAAATTTATTCTGTTTTCCTTTCAAAGATTCCCAAGATACAGTAAATTGAATGGGATCAAAACCTCATTTACAGAAGATGCAGAAAGTTTAATCTTGCTCACACATTTAGAAAGTGACCTTTTTTCTCCCAAGGTTAATGTTTAAAGACTAAATCACAAGTTAGAATTAACACACAGAGAAACAACATCTAGAGATACAAGTCAACAACCGGAGTAAAATTTTTTTTTAGTGTTTATTATTGTCAAGAGGATGAATGGCAAAGAAAATGGAAAAGGAAAGCATCATTCGAGCAACAGCTCAACCATATATAGACGTAAAATTTTGTTGTTGAGTTTTGATATTGAGAAGATAAATCACAACTATGAAAATACAAAAGGAAGAAAACATTCAAGCAACAAGGAGTTGCTTGTCAAGTTTGACATTAGGGGATGTAAATAGAAAGCAAATAAGGTACAATGCCAACAGCATTGACAATTTTGGGAAGTTTTACCAATGAGAGAATGCAAAGCAGTGACTCCACATGGTTTCTTGATATTGAATCCCCAATGAATGCCCAACTTTTGTTCCTCATAAGCACAAGAAACCTCTTGGGATCAAGTAGAGGCAACTCACAACCACGAGGTTTCCACCTCCAGTAAAGATAACCAGTGTCCAGTCGTCCATTTTTCTTGTAGTTCTGGTCGTCTGAAATGAAGCTGCAAGTCTCATTCGCGTAAATAGGTCCCCCCCCTGATTTGGAATCCATTCCCCGATATAAAGATTACACTTTCCTGAACTATCTGCAGTATATCAAAGAAACAAAGTGGAATATCAAGTGGCACCAATGCAGACTAAAATATTGCTCTAATCATTCACAATAATCAAATCAATCAAAAAGCAAAACCCAGGACCAATATCGTTAAATAGGATCAAAACAATAAAGAGTAGACTTTGAACTTTCTTTACAGATTTCAAACTATTATCAGAATCGTGCTATAAACCAAACTTAGCATAACCAAACATGAATTGAAGTACTGAGTCAAGAAAGAGTACACGGAGAAAAAGAAATCACAAACTATTCTAGCTATTACATTCTCGAGGAGGAATCTCACCTGAAATTTTGTTGGGAACTGATGGAATCCACATGGGCTGGGGAAAAATGAGTATTTCTAACAGAAAGAAACCAAGTCGATTGACTGCAAATGAATCTATATGCAAAGGCCACCAAAAGAATTGACAGACCCAACTTGACGACAATTCCGTTATGCTTCTGAAGATACCTTCGCCAATATTTCCAATTGTAAAGCATTTTCTTCACCACTGCTTTCTCTCAGTTTTGGAGCTTTCTTCCAGTTTTCTAAATAAAATAACATAGGCTGCCTCCGGATGTTCGGAAAAAAACGTGATGCACAGATTGTGAACTGCAAGAAGGGCGAAACCCAATTCGCTGGCCGCTGCCTATTTTCAAAGATGTTCAGATTGCAGAGGAGATTTTCTATTGATAACATGTGCTACAGTTGTAAGATGCATGTTACTATTACCTGTTGGGAATTTAATCAATTTCTCTAAACCCGTGTGATTAAAATAGGCAATCAATATATCAAATAATAATATACGTATGGAAACGTAAATAACACCAGGAATTATTTAACATTGTAAAACCCTCCAATGAGAAGGGAAAATCGACGGGGCAAACTGACAACTCCACTATCACCAAATAATAATGGGAATACAATGTTTATCCTCTCAAGATTATCGCCCTAAATCAAGAGGTAATCACACACTACCACAATCACACAACACCGTCAAGAACAA
>CAVNYN010208603.1:0-13898 GCA_963692815.1 Nyctanthes arbor-tristis
AGGTACCTACATCATTTGTGCAAGGAATCCAAGATTTAAAATATCGAGTTTCTTTGTCCATCGCTGGTCGGGGCTATTAATTATATAACTACTCAACAAACAAGTTATGGGTACATTGTCCACGCGATGGGAGAAATGGTGGATAAAAAGTACATTCTATCACCATATTATATGGGGTAAAATCATTGCAGCTATTTATTTGTTGTTTGGTCTTGACTTAATTTGAGTTATTTATGACTAAATATTCAAATTTACGTTCTTATAAAATATTTTAGAAACCACTGGATGCTGCTGGTGCTATGACTTAAATGGAAGGATAACAGACGCAAAATGCCTATTAGGCGGCAATTGACTGTATAAGCAATTATCAGTAACTATTGTATATTATTCAATTTTTCTTTTTTTTTTTTTTAAATTTGAGCTTGTTTAACTTATATGTGTGTGTGTTTACTCTAGGGTACTTAAAACGTTGTGGGCGTTAGGGAAAATAGTGAAGAAAAGTCTAATGTGGAAAACAATCAAGCTATGAAAAATATCCTCTAAATGTTACCATAACTATTGAAGTTTCAAATTTTAATGATTTAATTACTAATATTTATTTTCAACTCGTTCGAAATTTTAGTACACTCAACAACCCAGATATGATGAGTGTGGCTACTATGTGATGAGAAATAGTCACCATGTATGCTGGTACTGAAGAATATCTTGATATGGTATAAATATTTGTAGAATACTAAAAATTATCTAATCATTCATGTATTTATTTTATTAACAAAGCATAATTATATTTTTTTCTTTGTTGTAGGCATATGAAACTAGATTATATATTCAAGTGAATATAGATAAGGTTCAGGAATTATGGGTCGAGTACTTTCTCTAAAATTGTATGTGATTTTCGGTCTTAACTATTGATTGTAGTAAGATTTTTATAAAGGCGGTGATGATTGGAGGAGTGTATATTTATAGTAATATAATAGTTACTGATTTTTGGAGTACTTTTATTTATATTCGATGGTTAGTTTTATTTTAATTAGTTTATTTACGTCAGTCTATTAATCTAGATTATGTTATTGCTTATTTAGTAGAATTTGTAGATTCATTTATATTAAGTTGGTGATAACTACTTTAAAGTTTATGTAAATTGTTATTGTCGGTACTGCTTTTTCTTGGCTAGTTATGACTTGTGCATTTGTTGTTTTAGGGTCACAGGAACACTGGTAGAATTTGATCTGGTGTAATATATATATATATATAAGTATTTTGCGTCAGTTGTTCTTCACAAACCGACGGCTAAAGTTATTTTAAAATTAAAAATATATATATTTATACTATAGGCGTCAGTTATTGACACGCAACCGACGTCTAAGTTGTACTATAGGCGTTGGTTGTAGAGTACAACTGACACTTATAGTATAACTTAGGCGTCAACAAATAACCGACACATATGCACTTACAATGAATGTCGGTGACATAGGCGTCGACGTCAAAACCGATGCGTAGTCGTGATTGCAGTCGACACCTATTAGGCATTTTTGAAGTAGTGAAAGGCTCCTCATGCACCTATAAATGCAAGAAGAGGATGCCAAAGAATGAGATCCTCTCCCTACTTTTAAGCGAAAAAACTACCTTAGAGTGAGAAAATATAAAAATTCAGAAGCTGACTCTTTACTTCCTGGAGGCCCGACTTCCAGCTTCAGGCAGACACTTGGCTTCATTTTCCAATTTGATCTAAACATAAACTCGTTACATTGCCAACGTTCCCATTTATCTTGTTGACTCATAAGCTCGCGAATTTTGATGTCAACAGTAATACCAACAAATTAAACGGTATTTTAAAATTCTCATGGCCATAAGGGTAACTATATTTGCATCTTTTCGTTGGTGCACTTTTTACTTATTGAGAGTCCTAAATCTTTGTCCGTTGATGTAATCGCGTCCGTTGATTTTTTTTTGCTTGTCCATCCAAGTCTTATCATAAACTTTTAATCAGTTTACGTACAAATGCTAGGTATATTGTATTATAGTGTGTAGCATCCACGTAATAAAATTCCTGTGGCTTTTTTTATTTGACCTATCAAGACTTTTTTTTTATTATTCTTTCTGATAGATGATGATATTTGTTTTTATGATAGACGAGATCTATCACTTATGAATGTCAAAAATAATATTTTTTTTAATCTTTTCATATACAACCTGAGGAGATTTAATTTAAATGTATTAACAAGAAAAGATTGAGACTAAAGATAATAGCTCAAGTGATAAAGAGTACTCCTGTTAGAAGCGTTTGGTGAACCCAATAGAAATCACTCACAAATATGTGGTAGAAACTCAAGAGAAGAATATTGTTCTCTTTAAAACTGTCAAATAATTTCTCAACTCAAATACGATTTTATTCTCCGATGCTTCAAGTACAATGGTCAATCCCCATTTTATACTACTAAATCAAAATACATCAATTTAATACTTTAATTAATAAACTAGTAACATATTTCAGTAAACCACTTATTCAATGAAACTTTAATAGAAGTGAAACCGTTTCATCCATCTAGAACTCTAGGTGCATGTGTAACTTAAGATGCATTAAACCAAGATTTATTAGTCTAGATTAATATTCTAATATCCCCCTTAATCTAGACTCGAGCAACGCCAAGTTTCTCTTTTATGTTAATAAAAGTTTTAGCCTTCAAATGCCTTTGTGAAGATATCTACAATTTCATCCTGTGTTTTACAATGCTTGACAACTACTTCACCTTCTTTGAGCAAGTCTCAGATGTAGTGGTACTTAATTCTAATATAGTTACAGAGAGTATATATAATTCCGAATTGCTAAAAATAATAATTTTCTAACAACTATACTGATGTCATTATTTATGCCAAGAGTTCACCTTTCACAGAGAATGAGCCCACCACATACGTACGGCCCGCTCTTCATGGTAGGGTTGCGAAAATAATTGTATTTCTCTATTCTAGCAACTTAATATAGTAATCTTTAATAATAATCCAAGCAATGACACTAGACCCCACATTCTGATTGACTTGGAATAGCTGCACATCGACGTGAAGTTTCAAAACCGTGCAACCTGTAAATTTTAATAAGGTATGAAAATGTGATATGGGTTAGCGATATTGTAAATACAGTGCAATATATATATATATATATATATATAGAGAAATTTCTCCTCTCAAAACTGTTTAAAGTGAATGTTATTTTAAACTTTTACTTACTTATTAGGTAAATACTGTGGTAAATTGTATGTTGGGTGTTTATCTTATCTTCTTAAGTGTTTTGATTGATTTGTCTATATTCAAAGTTTTTTATTTTTATTTCAAAAAATTTTAATTTATTATATATATATATATCTTATTTAGAGAGTATTTTCTAATTTGGATTAGACTATTTTCTGATGTGTTAATTTTTAATTATTTTTATATGCTTTTAAATCGAGTCATTATAAAGTTAATTATTTTATATGTAATAAACATGGGGAAATATGATTTAAATGACATTTTATAATTTACAAAATTCCCATTAAGGTATAGTCACAGTGAAAAATAATATGTTTGATTTCTCGAGGTCTAGGAATGATAAAGGGTCGGGTCGGAATCGTGTATGCTATACCCGTTACTATACCTATCAAAAATTTTTTGTCCTATCCGGGCATGGGTTGGAGAGGGGTCGGTGCACGTAATTACTAATTTATATGGCCATTTATATATTTATATATTTTTGTTGCTTAATGAATATTATTATAAACGCGAGGCTGTTCCCAAGATGGAACGATTGCAATTGAAATTAGTAAACTTTCCTTTTAAGTTTTGCTATCTTTTCACCTTTCAAACAATTAGAATCTTCGGTAAATATATTTTTTTTTATAAGAAATGATTAAATGGGTCGGGTATGGTAAAAAAATATGATAAACTTCCCTGACCAATTCTCAAGTGTGGCTGATTCTTTTATTCCATAGTCGATCTAATTACCTGTTTAGTCGGATATTCTCCGTCTTAATAGTGTCAGGTACCTGCTAGTATCGCGTTTGATAGGTTTTTTTATTATCCTTACTGAGTTCATTTAATAGCATTCTATATTGAGTAAAATATAATAATTATTAGTTAACAATAAGATAATCGAAATAATGCAACTTAATGTGACTAACCATACATTACTTAATATTTCATATTAATAGTAGTATATAATTTGATTTGGTATATTCTTGTATAACGCATGAGTGAGAATCTAATTTTATTGAATAACAAAAAAGCATATTATTACCTAAGATATGGCGACTACGTGCACACATTTGATCGCGTGGCACACACATGACTGTCACACAGACTGCACCACGTGGCACCATTAGGCACTCACGTGCACACCGAGTGCTTATGAGATCGCTTAGACACGTCATGTGAAGCTATCTGTGTATGTGACCTCGAAAGAAAAATTCTATACGACAACACACGCCATGTCCCCATCTCCACCCCATGTGGCTCCAATGATATGAAAATCTCCATCTCACGCACAACTTACACAGTGGAGCATGTGAAAGATATAGGCCATTTGATTGATTGGTTCTTATGCCTTGGGGGCTAAAATTCATATAATTTTTCAATATGATATATGAGGAACTTCTGGGAGATTCCACAAAGTTCAACCCGTTAACCAGTAAATACATAAAATTACAGGAGAAATGGAAAAGGGATTAGCAAACCTTAAGAATTGAAACAATTTTTAGCTGATGATGAGGTGGACGAAAAAGTTTTGACGACTATGGCCTCCGAGAGCTAGCGGCTCCGCCACCATTGATGGTATCAAGATCGAGTCGAACCCCTTAAAAAAAAGTCAACTATCAACAAATTAACCTCCACCACCCAATTATCCAATACTTGGATGTGGTGGTCGTGAAGAACATTTGTTGAACTTAGGACAAGCCTGATTTTGATATCATAAATGGTGGTAGCCCAACCGTTGCCCGACCATCATAGTATGACTGATCATCGTCCGTCTTTCAAATCTTTTGGCCAAATCTTTTTCCTTCATGACATTTTGGGTCGGTTATGGACGAGGAGGGATTCAATCACGACAACAGGATAGGTTTCCGATCAATGAGTTGATTTCTTGCAATCATCCCCTTTATATAAAAGGTTGGTGTCCAATTCCTATTGGTGCCCCCTTCGGTAGTATGGGGTAGTATTTTTTTTTTTTTTTTTGCCTCGATAAGCTTGGTACATTTTTGTAGTACTAAAATAAGTCGTAATCCATACAACAGTACAATATTTTGGTAGCAAATGAAGTAATAAAGGGGCTAGACACTGTTGTTTCAGATTAGTTGTACTTCGTACTGTAAAACTCGAAGTAGCAGTACAGGTTTTTACATGAACCTAAAAGATGGGGGACTGAAAATAATGAGTGGAAAATAAGGAAAACTTATTTATTCTCTTTATGTTAAAAGATAAATTTCACATGGTACTGAAGTGGTTAAATTTTCACGTTCTGAGCATAAGAATTTCACATTGAATAATAAATATTAAAATATTAATTGACTAGGGAAACTTGTCTTAGTGGTAAAAAGTTTCTGAAAGCGATCTAACGCAAAATGTATAGCACTATATATTGATTGAGACTGCGTAAAATTCCATAGCATTATTATCTTTCTTTTTGTGTGTGTTTGTGTGTGCTTTTTTTTTTGGGCAATCAGCATTATCTGAAATGCTATAATCATATCTAGTGTTATTTACCGCCATTTCTCTACCGTCGTAATGTTATAAATTTTAAGGTAATTTTCACTCTCGGCCCCTAACCTTTCAACTTTGTCTCCATTCATTTTCTTTTTTTTTTTGGAGCTACTAGATTCTCAACCTTTCATTTATTATTGTATTATGTCCTTAATGTCACTTTTTGTCCCTAACCGTCCATAACCTTTCAATTTTCACTATCTACCCCCAATCAATATGACTATTATACCCTTAATTCTTTATTTTCATTATAGGTCCTCAATCTTTCAATCTTTATAGAATTTTGTCCCCATCATTTTTTTAGGGGTATAGGACTTCTAACATTTCATTTATTACCGCGTTACATCCCTAATAACAACTTTTGTTCTCAATCTTTCAATTACTAATATTAATTCCTATTAAAATTATCATTATATTTTTAATTATTTAAATAAAAATAAAAAATAACAATATAAACTAAAAACTCCACACATCCTAGCTCATAGTGATAAAAAAAAAACCCGATTTACACTAACTTGATGGATAACTAATCGGCGTAAAAAAATATTTCCGATCTGAGAGTCGATGTAATAAATCAAATCAGAGTTTTTGATTCAGCACTTATCACATAGCGTATATGGATTATGGTGGATCCACCCAAAAAAAATCATTTTCAATTTACAAAAATAAAACCAAATTTTAATGCGCTAATTCTAATTTTTTATGGATCCACAAGTGATTGATCAGATCTTGAGACAGATAACAAATCAGGGGTAAATTAGGTTGAAAATCACAAAGAGATAAGAAATTAAATTAGAATTAAAGTATTAAGGTTATGTTTATTTTTATAAATCAAAAATTAATATTTTTTGGATGGATTTACCCAATCCTTGTCTGCCAGGCAATTTGTGGTAGATTAAGAAATTAGAACCGATTTGTCATGATGATACATTAATCTATAACTTTTTACGATGCAGATTTGATATCCATAGAGACCGTTATAGATCAAGTTTTTTGTTATTATTATTTTCGACTATTGTCGTTGAGTTGTGTTGGAGTGCGTTAGAGTAGGTAGACTTTTTATTTTATATTATTCTTTAATTTTTATTTAAATAATTAATGGTATAATGATAATTTTAATATATATTAACAGTAAAAATTAAAATAGTAATGGGATATAACCCGATAAAAAGTAAAAATTAAAATATTATATATGAAAAGTGTTAATGGGGACATAACATGATAAAAAATGAAGGGTAATTTACACCTAACGTCCCCAACATTTTAACAAGTGAGAGATCACGTCTTCAGCCATTGTTTCTGCTTCTGTAAGTCCTCAACCTTTACACAAATTTCTCTTAAATCCCCACTAAGAGAAACCCTTCTACTTTGCCATTAAACAACCGCATGCAAAAAGGATAAAATTACATGTGACGTCCCTAACCTTCCAACTTTTAATAGATTACATCCTTAACCTTTATTTTTGGTATTATCGGTCTTCAAACTTTGAGAAAATCTCTCCTTAAGTTCCCATTGACACTTTCTATCCATTTAAACCATTAAATTTTTATGAAAGGACAACTTTACCCTCGTAAAAGGTTGGGAACTTTAGGTGAAATTACCTTTATATCATTATCTCTTTAAATAAACAAACAAAAAATAAAATAAAATAAAATAAAATATAGGAAAATAATATAAAAATTTAAAAACAAACACCACACCTCAACCTTGTGAAAGTGAGTTGTGCTATTTGAACAAAACTGCATACAAGCGGAATCTTATTTTTCAATACATCACATTACCTTTACATCAAAAGTAATCACACAAAACACATGTCCTATTTGTCACACTTTTTGTATCCTCCTTTGTCTAAATAGAATTATTCATTGTGAAAAGGTTGGTTATCTAAAACATTGACAATATCGACGGCTGTAAGCTCTCGGGATCTCCACTGTCACCGACGACATAAACAAATTTGACGACGAAATAAAACTAATAATCGTAGACGATTCCTCATCGCTATCAACCATTTTTTGACTAACTGATAGTGGTGCGAGCAGTGAGAGAGTCTTTAAATTGGAGTCGAACAATGGATTCTCCTGTTAGGACTATTTTTCTCCTTCACCCCTGGAAATATTTTTTGGAGACTATAGGCTAATTCTGCAGTCTATTTGCCACCGCCCAAGTCCATCTTGGACTAAACCCAGCGGCGACTCTATTATATCCCGATGAAGGGTTGTGATGGGTGGGGTATTTGTTTTTTAATTTTTATATTATTTTTCTATATTTTCAATTCTTAATTTTTAATTTAAAAGGACGGTAATAATAAAAAAGTAATTTCACCTAAGGTCCCCAACCTTTTATGAGGGTAAAATTTTCCTTTTATAAAAATTTAATAGTTTGAATGCATGGAAAGTGTCAATGAGGACTTGAAAAGAGATTTCATTAAAAATTGAGGACAAACAACACAAAAAAAATAAAGGTTATAGACGTAATTTGTTAAAAGTTGGAAGGTTGGAGACTTCAAGTGTGAATTATCCAAAAATGAAAGTTTGGGTCTCCTATGCACCTAAAAAAATGATGGGAATAAAATTATATAAAAATTGAAAAGTTGGGGACGTAGAGTGAAAATAAAGAATAAAGGGCATAATAGTCATTTTTATAGGATTAATGGAGAAAATTGAAAAGTTGGGGATGAAAAGTAATGTTAGAGGCATAATACGATAACAAGTGAAAGGCTAGTAGGCCAAACAAAAGGGGACAAAATTGATACAAAGTTAAAAGCTTGGTGACCTAGAGTGAAAATTACCCTAGGAATATTATGTTAAAATTTCTAGGAATTAAAACATGTCCGGCCGTCTTTCTATTTTAAACGAGAACTAGTCTTGCGCTAGTACGATGTACAAAAGAAATAACTTATAAGTATTTATCAAACAAAAATCATAAAAATTCAATATCTATACATAAGTAACACAACTGCAAAACCAATAATAAGAAACTTCTATTAGGAAAAATAGTCTTTTGTAATTATTTCATTAAATGTCATATAATTGAGTGTATAAAATCAACAAATAAGTGATGTTAAATATCAGGGGCTTTCAATTGGAAATGATAAAGCGTTAAGCATATGGCATCAGATTCTGACATGTCTCACAAATAAGTGTGCAACATGTAAAAAAATCACTTGTAATTTCTGAAAAAATCAATAGGAGTAATTGACAGTGATTTTTTAAATAAAGACTTCCTCTCCCTTAAGGAGAGGAAACCTGCCACGTGGTTGCATGTGATTGGAGGTCGGTGGATTGAGGGGCCCCTTAATCTCCCAACCCCAATCCCATGCAGCCACATGACAAGTTTCCTCTCCTTAAGGGAGAGGATGCCTCGCCTTAGATGGACTCGTAATTGACATATGCGCTATGGTTTAATAATCGTGTATGATTAATTAACATTTTTTTCTAGTAATTTTTTTTCATAGTATTCCTCGAGATTTTAAAATACAGTTCGTCAAATCATGTAGCAAACCAATAGGATCTCTTTAACATTTAACTATTTCTTTTTTTTTTTTTAAATAAAAAAAGCATGCGATGAGAAAAGTGCTTTAGATTTTTTTTTTTTTTTTTTTTTTTTTTTTTTTTTTTTTTTTTTTTTGGAGGGGCGGTGGGATGGGGCTCAAATGCGTTAGCAAATTCAAAATATATATTTACAAAATTTTCTTTAGCCAGAAAAATTTTGAGAAAAGTAATGGTCATTTCTTTTCATTTTTTCATAAATACTATAGCTTAAAGGTTATAATAATACTAATAATATATCCTCGTAAAAAAAAAAAGGTTATAATAATATTTTTTTCTTTCTTCTTCTTCTTCTTCTTCTTCTTCTATACAAGGAGAGAGGGGAGATGAGGAGAGGGAAATTAGGTGAAGGGTAACTGTGGTTCGAACCTGAAACCTACTACATGAAATTTGAACATTTAACCACTATGCCGCAATTCAAACTAAGTTAAAGCATATTTCACCGTAACCTAAAAATGAAATCCTTTTGTTATCATGTTTTAAAAATTTTGTGGAGAATTATTTTTAAACATCGATAGACAATTCGTGTAAAAAGAAAAATGAAAAAAAGAAAAAAAAAGAAAAAAGAAAAGAAATAACAAAAATTAATGGAAGGGTAACGGTGAAAGAACCACATTCTGGTAGAGGTTGGAAGGTTGGAGATGTCAAGTGTGAATCACCCAAAAATGAAAGATTGGGGCTCCTATGCACCTAAAAAAATGATGGGAAATTATATAAAAATTGAAAAGTTAAGGACCAAGTGTGGAAATAAAGAATCAATGGTATAATAGTCATTTTTATAGGGTTAATGGTGCAAATTGAAAAGTTGTGGATGAAAAGTAACGTTAGAAACATAATACGATAATAAGTGAAAGGTTGGGGATTTAATAGACCAAAAAAAGAATAGAGACAAAATTGATACAAAGTTAAAAGATAGGTGACTTAAAGTGAAAATTACCCTAGGAATATTATGTCAAAATTTCTAGGAATTAAAGCATGTCCAGGTATCTTTCTATTTTAAATGATAACTAGTCTTGCGCCGGTACGATGTATAAAAGAAATAACTTATAAGTATTTATCAAACAAAAAATCATAAAAATTGAATATCTATACATAAGTAACACAACTGCAAAACCAATAATAAGAAACTTCTATTAGGAAAAATATTCTTTTGTAATTATTTCATTAAATGTCATATAATTAAGTGTATAAAATCTACAAATAAGTGATGTTAAATATCAGGAGCTTCTAATTGGAAATGATAAAGCATTAAGCATATGGCAACAAATTATGACGTGTCTCACAAAGAAGTGAGCAACATGTAAAAAAATCACTTGTAATTTCTGAAAAAACCAATAGGAGTAATTGACATATGCGCTATGGTTTAATAAACGTGCATGATTAATTAACATTTTTTTGTAGTAATTTTTTTTTCATAGTCCTCGAGATTTTAAAAATACAGCTCATCAGATAATGTAGCTAACCAATAGGATCTCTTTAACATTTCTAACTATTTCTTTTTTTTTTTTTTTTAAATAAAAAAAGCATGTGATGAGAAAAGTGCTTTAGGATTTTTTTTTTTCCTTTTTTTTGGGGGGGGGGGGGGGGGGCAAATGCGTTAGCAAATTTTGTATTCAAAATATATATTTACAAAATTTTCTTTTGCCAGAAAAATTTTGAGAAAAGTAATGGTCATTTATTTTCTTTTTTTTTCATAAATAAATACTATAGCTTAAAGATTATAATAATATATCCTCGTAAAAAAAAAGGTTATAATAATATTTTTCTTTTTTTTTTTTCTTCTTCTTCTTGTTCTATACAAGGAGAGATAGGGGATGTGAAAGGAGGGAAATTAGATGAAGGGTAATTGTGGTTCGAACCTAGCACCTACTACATGAAATTTGAACATTTAACCATTATGCCGCAATTCAAACTAAGTTAAAGCATATTTCACCGTAACCTAAAAATGAAATCTTTTTGTTATCATGTTTTAAACATTTTGTGGAAAATTATTTTTAAACATCGATAGACAATTGGTGTAAAAAGAAAAATGAAAAAAAGAGAAAAAGAAAAAAGAAAAGAAAGAAAAAGAAATAATAGAAATTAATGAAAGGGTAACGGTGAAAGAACCACATTTTGGTAGAACCCCCTACCCAAAAAAAAAAAAAAAAAAAGGAGGCACTACTGCTTTACAGTGAGTTCCGACCATAAAATAAAGGAAGATTAGGCAAAGATGATTAAGAAGAGGGGAATGAAGGATGATGAAATTAATGAACATACATGCTTTGATTTTTTTGAGACCAGTAGAGAAGAAAATCTCCATCGCAGTCTGTTTAATCCAAAATTATCATAATTAATTATATTCAAAAAACTAATACAAACACATTTGTACATGTAATAAATGATTTGTTATGGTAAAGCCACTTTTGTAGTAGTTGTAGATAAGTTTTGAAAAGTAAGAGTTCGAATCCAAATTTGAAAAGTAAGAGTTCGAATCCAAATCGAACTCTTCAACTTACTAAAGAATAAAGCTTATCCTTAAAGAGTTAAAAACCAAGTCGAACGAAGTGTAAGATTTCTTAATAGTTAAGACTTAGACTTGATAACTAAGCATGAGTTGTAAACGAAGAAGAAGAATTCAAGTCGAATTTGAAGACCGCATAGCTAGCAACAACCAAGTACGAGTTGCCTATGACAGTTTAGGATAAAAAATGAACTCTATAAATAGGGCAAGAGTTCATTAGTTTCAGAACCTATTCCTAGAGAAGAGAGAGAGGAGTTTTAGAGAGAAAAAAGTGAGATTTCTCCTAAATGTGTATTCCGGCCTAAAATAGAGTTGTTTTCTCCTACAATAAGAGAGAAATAATCCATTACATTCTCCTTATGTGTAGAGACACTGCTACAGAAAGGGAGAAAAAAATACTGTATACGTATCAGTTTCTTGGACCAATGACACCTTAACAAGATGCGGTGGCAAATTTGTAAATAAGAATACACTTTGGGTGTCGGTTCTTAATAAAGGACCGACGCCCAAACTCGCGAAAAACTATGGGCGTCGGTTTCCAGGTGGAAACCGACGCCCAAAGTTTAAAAAGGCGTCGGTCCCTTAAAGGGACAGATGCCAAAAGTTTATAGAGGCATCGGTCCCTTAGTGGGACTGACGCCTTTTCAATTGTCTTTTTAACTCGTGAACACATACTTATTTTGAACCAGAGAGCAGTTCTGCACACAAGACTCCCTCTGAAATTTCAAGCAAATATCACTCTTAAATCACACTTTGAGATTTACTTCCAATATTTGGAGCCCTAATTCTCTCGATCTACACCCAAGCACCTCTATCTGAGCAGCAGCGGCAGCGGCGGCGGCGGCGTCGGCGTCGGCCAACGGTGAGCTTCAAAATATATTACATTTCTTGTACAGTTGGTATATAGTTGGTGTTGATGATGTGGTTGACGAGGAAGAGTATGATCAATTTGACGAAACCCCTCCATTCTCTTTTGGTATACAACATGTACCTACATGGGATGATAACATAGACACAAATTACATGCGTTCTGATCATGAGGAAGGCATGTGGGTTGACCACCGTACATGATAGCATCGTCATGTAAGATCATTTGCATTTTGTGTTATAAATGCCTTGCTAATTATCTTGTCTGTAGCTAGTATCTTGTTGTTTTACTTGTAGCTTTGTTCGTTACACTAGTATAATTGTGGTTGTGTTTGTTTTTATATGCAGGTAGGGACGTCTAGTGAGCGCTTTTGATGTCTAACAACTCAGATACAGCATGTGAGGAGGCTAGTAGCAAAAAGAAGCGGACAAGAGGTCCATCAACATGTAAGAAAAAGAAGCAGAATGATGTAGCGGTTGAATTGGACTAGCTTGGTCAGCTATCGGGCGTTTTGCTTCAGAGTTTGGCAAGTACTTGGGGAGTGTAGTTCGGATCCATGTGCATATAAATTATAAAGTTGGAAATCAGTTGAGCCATCCCTTAAGGATCTCAGATGGGAAGATGTCAAGGTATTGAATGAGTTTGCATGGTTCAATTTGATACCGATAATGGGTTATTTTACCAACGACGTTGTTCAATATTCTTCTCTTGCAGAAAAGATTCAATCTCGAGAATGATGATTTGAAGCATGCTACATTGGTCGAAGCTGGGAAGAGATTGAAAGACTTCAAGAATAAGTTGGTGCGAAAGTTCATCAATAAGAAGCACCCTAAATATGATTCTCCACGTGATCTTTATAAAGGGATAATTTCGCCAGTTCAGTTGGAGCAGTTCAAGCAGGATCGTGCCACTACGGAGTTCTTGGTACCCTCTAAAGCAAATTTTATATTATTGTCTCAACATCGGGTAAAAACTAAAGTAGTTGGTAAATTAACTTTCAGGAGAAAAGTAGGAAGGCGAGGCTGAGTCAAGCCTAAAATGAGCACTCGCACTTTTTAGGCTCCGCTGGTTATGCTTGTCGGAGGGAGGACTGAGCCGTTTTTGACCCCCTATCTTTCTCCTCATCATATAGGTCAGTTAGTTTGACGCCTTCAGATCGATGATTGCAGCCTAGATTGGGCTCGGGCAAGGTATCAGAAAGGTCCCGATGGAAATTATTTCATGCCAAATGATAAAACCAAGGAGGTTT
>CAVNYN010208604.1:0-32448 GCA_963692815.1 Nyctanthes arbor-tristis
CTCTAAGTATTGAAAAATATACTTGACATCTGATTATATATCTCATTCGTAAAGTAGGGAGTAGGTAATTTCCTCAGCAAAATACAACCACCGACCCAGCATAAAAGTTTCAACAATATAACCTTGATAGCTTGATCAATAGCTTTATCTTTATCCAGTAGAAGGGTTGGCGCAGTATTCACATCGATTGCTATCTTAACAGCACATGAATGGCTCAATTGCTAGAAAATCGAACAAAGAGAAATGTGTAACAACTAATGAATAATTGAATATATTAAACTCAAATAGATTTTTAAATTGCAGACCGTGACACATGTATCATCCCAGAGAATCACGATACATATATACATTGAAGTTTAATCCTTGCACATACTCCATTTTATTGTACGGAAATTTCCTAATTAATAAAGATATAAGAAAACCTCCAAGTTTCCTTGCGAGTATCTTGAGTTAATTACTTGAAATGTCACTGTACTTTTAAAAAGTTATCTCAAATACTATTGTACTTTAAAACTTACTCGAAATGCCACTATACTTTAAAACTCACCCGATATGTCACTGAACTTATGAAAGTATTATCTCGTTTGTCACTCACGTTAAAAAATATAAGAAACTTGATGACATGGCTAACGAAATTTACTACATGGCTTCTTTATCGTTATTTTTTAACCGGGTATTGACGTAGTCGGAAATGAGATAATATTTTTACGAGTTTAGTGACATGGGGAAAGTTTTATGAAACTTTATACAATTTTAGTGACATTGTAACTTTACAAAATTTTCCTTATATACCACTAAACTCATGAAAATGTTATCTCATTTGCCACTACGTCAACACCCGGTTAAAAAAATAACGGTCAAGATGTCACATGGTAAATTTCGTTAGTCATGTTATCAAGTCCGTTACATTTTTTAACGGGAGTGGCAAACGGGATAATACTTTCATAAGTTCAGTGGCATATCGGGTGAGTTTTAAAGTATAGTGACATTTGAGATAATTTTTTGAAAGTACAATAGCATTTCAGATAAGTTTTAAAGTACAGTAGCATTTAAGATAATTTTTTGAAAATACAGTGACATTTCAAGAATTAACTCCAGGTATCTTCAATTATGCAATAGTACTCCTTCCATCGCAAGAGAGTCTTGCTTGCTTAGAAGTCTCGCAATATCATATCAATGTATTGCACAAGAATATTGGTGTTTTTCATTACATACACACTCTCCTGCATTTATCAGTGATGTTAGTAAATTGTCCATCCAAGAAAGTAACGATTTTAAATCTATGCCAAAATTTTATCTAGTATGAATTAGAAGCTTCTTACAAATCAAATGTTCAAATATTAAACATAGCGCATTACCAATGGTATCAAGGAAATGAACAAATCCTCATTAAGAAAACTCTAAGAAATCAGCTCATGTAAACGTACATCAAACACAAGAAAACTTACCTACCATATCAACAGCTGAATAACCTTCCACCCATATATGTGTCAACAATTACAACAATTATCAGTAGTGCTATTTATTTAGATTGGAGACCGATCTCTAGTCTAGTTGATACTTTTATATTAGAGGATAGAAGGATAATCATAATTACATAGAGACAACTACCAATTTATTATTCAATCAGAAAATGCTAACTATATTGGAGACTACTATCTGATCTAGAAAAATAGCATTATTCAGAATATGATAATTCCATAATAGTTATTGGGCGCGAAAAAAGGTTTAGTAACTTTTCTATTTTAATACGTAGAAGATTAGAGCTCAGATTTAACCAACCAAATTTATTGAATGTCCCATCCATATTCAAACGCTACCAATTGACTCTTAAGATTCCCGTAGTTACGGCGGTCAGCCTTCTCACTGTAGCGTTCTCGTTTTTTGGATGGATTAAAAAATTCAGTTAACGTTTTTAGAAAAGTATAATTTAATAATATATTTCCTAATATATTTTAGATATTTTATTTATTTAAAATTTCATCTTAGTTGTCTTTTTTATTAATTATAATGCATAATAAATAAGATTTGAGTATATTAGAACATTAAGAAATTATTAAATATAAAGAAAGTATACTATAATTTGAGAGAGACGTAAAAGGAATAGAAGATTATCTTTGCAAAACATAAGGAGTATTAATACTTTGAAAATAAATCATTGTCACCTTAGTCAATCTTTATTTGTACTAGTTAGGGCGGCCTTAACCGTGGTGCGAGGTGAACAGTTAACTTGATCCAAATGGCCAGTGTGGGTGGGTGGGGTGGGTTTTAAGACGGGTTAACCGTATTAGGATGGGGGCGGATTGGACTATATCAGTAATTCTTCTACTTTAAAATGGTTAGATCGATAACATAATAAAAAAATCCTTTTATTTATTTATTTACTTTGTATAAGGGGATATAGGGGAGGAAAGGGAAATTAAGAGAGGAGTACGTGTGGTCCGATAGCTCGAGACCTCCCACTCGAAACATGAACATGTAATTACTGTAACACAATTCGAACCATATAATAATAAAAGAGTCTTAGCTGATGAATGAAATATGTTAACGAAAAGTAAAAAGCCAATTGTTGCATACAATCAAACTTAAAACTCTCGCAAGTTTCTACCAAATTTTTTCTCTTCTATCACCATTCTTCATTCAACGCCCTAATTAAAATTGCAGGTTGAAGAGAGATTAGAAATTGAAATGAGAAGCGAGACTCGGTCAAAGAAGAAGGGTACGGGGAGATATTTGAAGTAGAAGATGTTTGACAAAAATCCAAACAAAAAGCAATGAAATTTAGATCGGAAGAGCGTCGTTCAAATTATTGGCAAACATTCTAGTATTAAATTAAATCTATATTTTTTCCATTGACCCAACTATATACTAATCACAAACAGTTAAATCAAAAGATTATATGTCGAACTCTCTTATAGAGCTCTATTTGATTATATAGAAAATGAGATTAAAGGGTTTTTGTATCATAAAATTAAATTATTAAATAATCTATATATATATAATAAGTAGAGTTTGTTTGGCTCAATTGATTGTTGGGTACAATTAAAAACAATTTTCCTGCTCATTGTCTGGTTTCTTTAGAAAATCAATTTGCTGACGTTATTATTCTATTATTATTATTATATTTTTCCTTATTGTTATATTTTTCCTTTTAATCATTTAATTTAATATTTTTATTTTAAGATTATATCTACATATTAATTTAATATTTTTATTTTGGGACTCTATATATATATTACATTTTAGTTAGATATATCTCATATTTGCCTAATGGATATCAATTTTACTTTATTCGATTATATAATTTCATGATTTTATGTTCTCATTCTCTATTGTATTTTACTTTATCAGCATAATATATCCGTGAAAGACATGGGTGTGAAGCATAGTATGTCATTAAATACACAGGTGTGAAATTAATATAGATTATGCTATCGGGTTTTATTATCTTTAAAGGAAATAAAAGATAAGAATTAATAAAAAATTATTGGTTCAATTATTATATTTTTCCTTATTGTTATATTTTTTCTTTTAATCATTTAATTTAATATTTTTATTTTGAAACTCTATCTGCATATAACATTTTGGTTAGATATATCTTATATTTACCTAATGGATTTGAATTACATGAAAATAGATAATATACCAATCTAGATTTCAATATTATTATTATACTTTTCTTCATTATTATATTTTTTCTTTTAATCATTTAATTTAATATTTTTATTTTGGGACTCTATTTATATATTACATTTTGGTAAGATATATCTCATATTTATCTAATAGATTTCAATTTTACTTTGTTCGATTATATAATTTTACAATTTTATGTTCTCTTACTCCATTGTATTTTACTTTGTTAGTATAATATGTTCTTGAAATGTACGGGTGTGAAGTATAGTATGTCCATAAATACATGGGGTGAAACTAATATACAATTATGCTATCGGATTTTATTGTATTTAAAAGAAATAAAAAAATTATTGGTTCATCGAGATGGCAATGGACTAATAGCAAGAATTTAAAATTATGTCATCAAGATAAGGAATTGATTGCATGCTATTTGAAAATGTAGGATACACATTAATTCCATGTATGTTGTGTTTTTTTAGTTTTTTTTTATGATATTAAACCTGACAAACACAATTATATAATATTTTATGTATGAAATTCTTTTATAACTCTGCCCGTACACGAATGGAAATCTAGTAAATGTATAAAACCACTTTCAAATCAAGGATCAGTTCCAATAATCAATAGCAAATAAATCTCTGTATTCTATATGAAGTTTTTATTGGTAAAAACCCAGTCAAATAAATTTATCATTGTTAGTTGTTTATCTACTGTTCTAGTTGCAGACTGTTATTAAATTCTAATAAATATTAAGGTGGAGAAACTTACAAATTGGTTGCACGTTTTATACATAAAACTGATATAGTACTTATAGGTTTTTTGTTTTTGTTTTTGTTTCTGGAAGGGAATGGAATTTTTGTTCTAGTGTATTATTACTAGTTTATTCAATAAGCTAATTATTATAAATAAATAATTATATAATAATACAGTATATATTCATTAATTTAAAAAGTAAAATAATTACAACGACTAGCAACACATATATATGTATATATATACGCCATTATTGTCATTTTATTTTGTTGACCAAGATCCCTTATGAAGGACTGGGCCGCGGGCCCAATAAATTCACATATCTGATTTGAGTATTTTCTCTCCTACCTTTGCACATGTCCATGTGTTTAGCAGCGATTTATAAACTGCATTGTGGTATTTTCTTCTTCTTCTTCTTCTTCTTTTTTTTTTTAAGCACGTAATATAGAGATAATTACATTCTGCATCTTAGTAATACAAATACGTATAAGTCCTACTGAAACATAACATAAAAAAACATACAATAAGTAAAACAAAACTAAGAAATATTCGAATATGGACCTCTAGGTTTTAGGGCTAAGCCTAACCGTTCGTTGTGGTATACTTTAATTTCCCACTCTATTCTACAAAGGAGTACAACTGGGGCTAAGTAAATTTAGTCAATTTTTGCATGCCCCCAGCATATCTTCATTGCCAGGCTTGTAAAAGAATATTGCAGTACTTAAAGCATACTATGATTTTCACTTCAAACCTACCTCGGACTTGTTACTCAAAAGGTACAATGATGGGTGAGTAGTATCCGCGACAGAAAGTCTATTGTATTTATCTTTAGCTCTGGTTGCAACAATCACTTCATGAGTTACATGTGCCACTTGTCAAATTCATGTCCAGTAGTGTGACAATTTAGGAGCTAATTCCCTCGCCTCTAATTATATTTTTCTTGTTCAAACTAAACAAATTGAAATTGATATCCATTTCTAAAGATAAAAGGTTATAAATCAAGAGTTGGATGTAAGCTATAATACATACCTACGAATATGTAGGTCGCAGATATACATACAAAGTCTCTTAGTGTGGACAAATTTAAGTTCTTGCGTGATGAGTTGTGTTTGGTTAGAACCCCTTCAGCTTGAAAGGGGCTGTTGGGCTTAACTCTATATATAAGTGCTTGATTTCTTTTGTATTGTTAATAGTCGTATGTGCATGAGTTTATACAATGTATTGTAGGGTAAATAAGTGAACAATACAAGAACGCCATTATTTTCTTTCTTCCTCTTCATACTTTTAGAACTCCCTCGTCCTTTTTTCCCCCTTCCAATCTTAAGTGTAGGAAGAACAAGACATAATCTCTAATGCTCTTGTCCATTGTGAATGTTTATTGGAGGAAAGAGATAGAGGTGAGAGATTATTTTAATTGAAAATGAATAGAAGGCAGTGTAGAGAAAAAAGAGCGGGAAAAGTAAAAAGATGAGAAAGATAATAAAAAATAATGATAAAAAATAGAAAATGTGGATGTGGATGTCTAGAGGTAGACAATGTTGTCGAAATGATGAGGAGCAAGTTATGTGAAAATTATTTAAAAAATGGAAGAACAACGAGAAAAGTTGTTTAAAAAAGTGAAAATTGAAATAAAATTAGGGAACATATATGAGACTCAAGTAAATTTATTTGTCTTTAACTTTCTTATATGGACAAGTCAACAATGTGTGTGCATTGAAGATGCTCACACAAGAGATGGCAAAAGGTAAGCAAAAGTTGCATAAAAAAGAAACTAGTTGCCATATGCCACACACTTGTCTTCTCCACACACTTCGAGCTCGGCTAGCCTATTTGAGCCTCTCAAGCAAGCCCGAGGGCAAACAAGTTGCCGAAACAGTAGCTCGTCAAAAGTATGAGCTCACGAGCCGCTCGTGCATTGGCTCAGGCTAGGTTCGCGAAAATGCAAGCTTGGGCCCGAGCACACACATTTTGAAATCAACGAGCTAGGCTCGGCTCACTAAGTTTTGGCTCGGGCTCGCCACGAACACGACTCAATGAGCCAAACTGAACTCGCTAAGTCATTTTGCAAACCCTAGTTATTTGATATTATTCATTCATAAAACATGCCCAACATGGTTTCTTCTTAGAGAACACACCGTTGTGACTTTTATATATGTGATTTTTTTAATAATTTAACATAAACATGACTTTTTAATTTTTATGTGTAATTTTTAATTAATCATTATTTTATATGTAATTTTTTAATTAAATAGTAACAAAACATGACTTTTATATTTGTGAAATTTTTAGTAATGTAACAAAAATGTGACTTTTTAGTTAATCATTATTCTGTGACTTTTTTATGCGTGAATTTCTAATAATATAGTATAAATGTGACTTTTTATATGTAATGTAACTTTTAATTAGATGGTATTTTTTAATATATATGTGCCACTTTTTAATTAATTATGCAACTTTTAATTAAATGTGATCTTTTATATATAATTTTTTGATTAATTGTGATTTTTTAATTTCTATATATATACGATTTTTTTATTTAGTCATTATTCTATATGTGAATTTTTAGACGTGACTTTTGATTAAATAATAAACAAATATGACTTTTTAATATTTTCAATATGTTACTTTTTAATTAAATGTAACTTTTTTTCATATGGGACATTTTAATTTAATATGACTGTTTTAATTTCTATATATCTATTTTTTATAGTTACTTTTGTTGGATGATCTGTGTGAGACTTTAAAGAAAAATCACAAAGTATATGACGTTTTTAGATAAATAAAAATGCAGAGATTAAGTGAAACATTATGAACATCTTTTTATTTAATTTTTAGTTAGAGAAGTAATAAAGAATATAGAAATATTAAGTGTGACAAGTGTAAGTGGTAAATGGGCGACGAGCATGCACAGGTTTGGAAAAGGGTGGGGTTTGGAAATTGACAAAATTTTTCCATTTTGGCGACCTCGCCGTACGGTCATATATTTGCGCCATATTTTTCAATGCATTGGCCCTTGTTTTACTTTTATCTCCAATGGGTGGTCTTTGATATTAGGTGATAAAGAGAAGAGAGATAGAGAAAAGATGATTATTTTAATTGAATATTGGCGGAAGGAGGTGTATGAAAAAATGAGAGAGAAAAGTAAAAAAGAGGAGATATAGATAAAAATTCAAAAATAATGATAAAATAGTAATAAAAAAGTCTTGGATGAATGTCTAGATTTAGATCTTACATGGAATTCAAAGAAGGAAAAGTGAGGAAAAAGTGGTGTAAATGATAGAGAAGTGACTAAAAGAACAAAGAAATTAAAAGAAAATAAAAAATGGGGTCTATGTTTTTTTTAGTGTCTTTCTCTCTCTTTTTTAGACCATCAACCCAAATTTGGAGCATTGGAGATGCTCTTAACTTGATTTTTCAATTTGAAAGTTTTTTTATATGGTATTTGTATTAAAAAAAAAAAAAAGAAAACCCAAATTATACATGCACCTACTTGTTATTTATTTATTTATAATAATTAACAATAATCAAGTTTCTATCTTATTTGTTTCAAATATATCAAGTGTGAATTTTTGGCGGGTGGGTGCTATGTTATATCCTAAAATCATGCTGTTTGATTCCCTTATCATTATCCTAAACCACACTCTTTTAAAATCATAATTTGAATGTTAAGGATTACTCATGAGAGCTTCAACGGTTACAAATAAGACCCTAAACCCCACTATTTATAGTTCCAGCTGTTTAGATTTGACGGTAAATATCGTTTCAGTCTTACAAGTATGTGTCTGGAATTCTTTACACACTATTTACAAGATTACATTGGAGCATTCTAGACATCGTCTATAGAACTGTCCATAGAGTTCTCTACAAGCTTCCCTTAGTGCTTTGTCCATGGTTTCCAGAACGCACCATATCGATCAAGTCTTACTAGCTTCCTAATGTTCTACCATCTTCTGGTTGTGTCGTGCCACCATTCGTAGTCCTCAGGAACACCCTCGTGCCGTCGTTGGTGATGTCTGACGCTCAGAATGTAACACGACTCATAAGAGACTTTCTAGATAAAGAAAAAGACACTTTTTTCTGTATAGGGATAGAAACTATTTTCTTGGGCATGGTGCCTAGATGATCAAAACTATAGAAACAACAGACAGAGGCGGAGCCATAGGAATGCACAGGTATGCACGTGCATAACCTATTCTTTTGCTGAATTTTTTTTTTTTTTTGGTCTTCCGTCCATTCAAAATTGGTTTGGTTTATTACCTAATTATGATATATTGTTCAAAAAAAGGTTTCAAATACAGAAGACAAAATTGCTACTTTTATTTTTAATTTTCCAGCACTATTTTTTCAAATTTTTTGGAACTAAATCCCAGATAATATCTATATTCTTCTAATTTAAGTCAACATACCAAGACCTTTGTAGTCTAGTGTCACCTTTATTTTATTTGTTGTTTACACCCTTGGTCAAATGTTCAATTTCCCTCTTCTACAATGTCCAAAAAAAAAAAAGGAAGTCAACATAATTCTTAATGATTAATTTTTACTTTTTCTTTTCCCAAAGAAATCCAACCTTCTCATTCTAGTTAGTACATTTAAACCTAAATCTTTTTTTGGTTAACAATTAGATTTTTCTCTAAATTTTCAACTGGATTTTTCTTGTTTCTTCAATTTTAGCAAATGATATTTACCTATTCACGTATCATCTTTCATCATCTTTCATATCATTTTTATAAAAAAAATCTTTACTATTGGCACTACTTGAAAATTTCATCTTTCTTTTATTAGTTAGTTGAGTTATTTTTCTTTTTTGGAACCCCTTTTGGAATTTAGCATCATCGTGATATGAATTATTGTTCTTTTTAGTTAATTGGTGTGGTTATTATTTCGTTTTTGATGTTGTGTAAGTGTAAACTTCGGCTTAAGGAAAATTGATATTGCTAAATTATATATAGGTTGCACATACCCAAAGTCGAATGTTCCTTTTAGATTGCTAAATGATATTGCTAAAGTTTCCACTAAATAGGCTTTGATCATCTGAGGCTTGGACTATAATCTCATGCATTATGGTAACCATTTATATAAAAATGGTTTACAAATAGATTTAAAATTCAAATTTTATATATGTATCGATATTTAATTGTGTCATGTAGAGGTAATGATTAAAATGATGTGATAGTACACATCATATCAAATATGTTGTTAAATGTGATGTTGTCATGTGTTCAAAATTTAAAATTTAAATTGGTAGATAAACGGAATTGATTTTTAAATGGTAGCCAAACATAGATGTGTATTATTTAGAATAAAAATCCCTACAAATCTTTTGAAAATAACACTCCAACTCGAGTCAAGTTATTTTAAAAGCCATCAAATCCGATGAATAAATTTGAAAAGTGGAATATACACCATTCTTTATTATCATAACTAATTCAAAAGGTTCAAATTTGGGAAATCATACTCAGCTAGATTACTTCAATTTAAGTTAGTTATTGGAGACATTGTTGTTAACACATCTTTGTGTGTCGTGCATGTTAAAAAAAAATGGTTTCAATTCAATTGCATATTATTTTAGAAATAGACAACATAAAATAAATAGGATTCACAATTTATGAAAATTTATGAAATTCTATGTTTAAGGACACTCTCCTAAAAAAAACTATGAGCGTCACATTTTTATTTTTTAATTTATTATTACTATCACATTTTTTAATAATAAATAAAATTAATTTAATTAATATATCATATTATATTAATATTATTATTATAATAGAAAAACAAAACAGTTTATTTAACTCAAAAAAAAAAAAAAATGCAAAACAGAGTAGCCAGAGAGGGATTTCATCCCAATCTAACATTCTAACCCCATTGATACTTTTGCTTAAGCGCGGGGAATTCCCAGTCCCCTTGGCGGCGGCTTCCCGTGGGGACATGGGACGAACACGACATGTCCTACTTTTTATTTTTTATTTTTGACAGTAATTTTGAATAATGCTTGAAATATTTTCTTTTTTTCTTTTCACTTGTATCGAACTACTTGGAAATACACAATTTTTTATGTATTCAAAAGCGTCAAGGCCATCATGAACGCATAATTATGAGGTTTTGTGTATCCTTCAACTTTAAGTTATCGCACGAATTTGGAAGAATGATTGTTTCTAATCGTCATTTTCCATTAAAGGTTATTCCTCTCAACTCTTCTATCATACCCAAATGTCCATGGGGTTCTCTTATTATTATTATTATTATTATTATTATTATTATTATTATTATTATTATTATTATTATTATTATTATATATATTTGGTGAGTGTGGAGGTAATAACCTGATAAGGAGTGCCTTTACTACTAGAATAAACTCCCTTAGTTTTTATTATTATTTTATTTTTCGTGCAAGGTAGAAATATATTGAAACTAATACACTAATAAAAAATGAAGATATAAAGATAAATAAAAAACTTATTTTTCAAAACATTAGCCAAATTTTTTGTTTCTGTTATTATAAAAAGAAGTATTCCTAGAGGAGAAAACACAAATAAACAATTTCTTCTGTACATCGTAAAGCCCAAAAAAAAAAAAAAATGCTTCAAGAAGAATCCATAAATGTGAACGTGGAAAGAATTCTCTTGATCTTTGGCTTAGCCGATTAAGATCATTGCTTCCATTAGCCGTGCATTTCGACCTGCTCAATGTTGTGTATTCTGTCAAGAATCGTAAGTATGCCTGCATACGATGCAATGATTAGATATCAACCTACCTATAACACTTCCCCTTCCAATCTTGAATCTACTACTTCGTCGGTTCCATAAATGTACCCCATGGGAATCCCGCCGGAGATGCCTTACCTTGGCTTCCACCCATTTATCGCCGTTCGGCCCCTCGGGCCGGGCGAAAAACCGGGCAACCCGATTCCAATCGACCGGATAGAAGGCCATTTGTGGCAAAACAGTGAAGTTGAAATGTTCTGTTTTTGCAACCCTTTCAACCACTCTTGACACCAAGTATGGGCCATTGTGTCCCCATTTGTTCCCATCAAAATTTAAAGCAAATTCCTCCATGAACTTGTACAAAAGAGGATGCTTCTTATCAAACACCAGTACTGCATTGTTCAATCTTGTCCAATTTCCATTGGGATCAACACTTTGTGCTCCAATCGAATTCCTCAAACCCGAAAAATCTTTCAACACGATGAAATCCGTATCCAAATACACCCCACCATACTTGTATAGAACTGCTAGCCTAATCAAATTGGATAGGTTCTGTGCCAGGGGAATTTCCCCTGGTTCCCTTCTTCCATTCTTGATGTCATCAACCCAAATCTCCGATGGGGTGTTCTTGAATAAAGAACACAAGTCAGGTGCGATCACTTGGACGCCATATCCACGAGTAATCAGAGGTCCCAGCAGCCTATATCCATATCCAGAGTCCAAAGTATTCGACAGTATAATCAAACATCCAGAGGGATTCGTCTTGAACAGGCTCTCGATCACGAAAAATTCCCTTTCCCCAAATGATTCTGCTGGAGAAATCCATGTCATGAAGAAGTGAACCTTGCACTGATACTTCCCAAAGAACTCCCTAATTCTATCATCAAAATTTCGAGTCATGTTGGTCGATTCGAGCAATTTCAATTCGGGGATTCTTCCCTTTCCAGCGTGAACTTCTTCACTGATTTTTTCATGGAATTTGATAATCCTTTCCTTATCTGATGAAGTTGATTTCAAAGGCTCTACTGGTTTGTGAGTGAGCAACTCTTGATGACTGCTTCTGCTTTGATCCTTAGCAATAGAACGGATCAAAAGATTGTTAGAAAACAAACAGTCTGCAGAAATGATAACCAAAATAATCAGAGCAAAAGCTATAGTAGAAAATATGTGGAACTTGAAAGTGGGGAATCTCAAAGAATCGAACATATTTACTGAAAGAAAATGGTAGAGACTCTGTTTCACAAGGGAACGGAAGAGATAAGAGAGGATTTCATATTTGAATTATGGATTTGAACTGTTCTTAGAATCTGGGATTTAGTTAAGATTTGGTTGTTAATTTGAGAAGAATAATGAATTTGGTTGCCATCCATAGTAGACTTTCCGGGGAGAGAGAGAGAGAGAGCGAGAGAGAAAAGAGACTTTTGTTTAGGGACGGAAAAAATAGGCTTGCATGGGTCCAGGGCATTTTGGATAGTAATAATCCCACGCATTAAGAGTCCATGGTAACAAGGAAACCAATTGTCATGCATATTATTTTCTTTCAAACAGTAAAAATCCCAGTGAACTATCGCACTAGAAGCAAGGGAACCAATTATTCTTTTATAAAGTTAATGCGGACTGCATTACAGAGTTCGTACGTCATTTAAGTATGCAGGTTTTATAAATAAAACCCGCATTGGCTCCGTACAAAAACTCAATTCAAATAACCCAATCAGGAACCAAATGTTATTTATTATTTTTTAATAAAGTTAAAACATGTCCATTTAAAAAAAAAAAAAAGTTAAAATATGTCACGTAATTTAACACAACTAGAGTTTCTTCCAAGAAATATACACACCCAAAAAGTTTGATTTTTGTGAAATTGGAAAGTTGGGTCAAATCCCTATTCAATTTTTTAAAATTATTATTATTGCAAAATAACCAAATTTCGTATAATATTTGAAAGTCATACACGCAACACGCTTACACGCCAAACTAAAAGAAACAATTGACCATATTATGGCTTAGGAACTCGTCTCATTCAATGTGAAAAGCTCACAATAACATTATTATTATAATAATGGTCAAAAAATTCTTGCTATATATAATTAGAAATGATTATCAGAGATAAGCATGCATGGTCCCCTGTTACATAAACCAACAAAAAGCAACGGTTTTTTAATTTAGAATAAAAATCCTTTTCCATATTTTTGTATTTTCACACTATATTTTAATGGGAAGATAACAAAAATTTACTATGGAATTGAAATCATGGGACAATTTATCTTGCTCTTGTATTAATCTAATTATTTTATAAAATCAACGTGGGCTTTGTGACGAAGTTCCCGTAACTGTCATTTTTCGATTGTATAAAACATTGAGATCCATCACTTTTCCCTCAAATCAAGTATTTTCATTTAAGCATGTGGGTTCTATAAGTGGAACTCATATTAATCCCATAGAAAATTGGCATGTTAACGTGGAAGCTACCATTTTGTTATAAAGCAAGTGAAGCCCTTTTGAATAACAATCGCGGGGTGTTGCACTATGAAGGCAAGATAAGCTACCGCCCTATAATTCTATAGTAAAATTTTTTGGGAAAGATCAAAAGTGAAAATGTTTAAGCACTCTAGACATCCAGTACTATTATACCACAAGACATATGATGTGGATGTGGTATAGTTAACAGCCACTGATATGACTTGACAAAGTGTGATGATATACTGATATTATTAAATATCACTATCTGGTACTGTTACGACACCAGATGTTAAATAAACACCATATGTTTAGTACTTGAACGTTCATATCAAATAAAGTTCAAGAGTTGAATCAATTATGTTTATAATAATCAGGCACGAAAACCTCATTATAGATAGAAGTTGCGGAGGTAGCTTCCGTTGTAGACTTGTATTTGATTATTCTACAAGCGCCTTAGGTGCCAAGTATTTCAATTTTCAAGCGTAGAGGATCAGTTTATTAATGTTATATATTTCCGGTTCACTCTCTCGAAGACACAACAAACCCCAAGAATCAGCGCAAAAACAAGAACGCAAACAGATCAAGAAAAAATAAAAAGGAGCCAAGAAAAACACTGATATGGCTGTTCACCCAAGAGAACTTGGGCTAGTCAACCGGTGAGGCTTTGCCAACAAGAAGCCTCGGTTCTACTAGAGCAAGGAGAAAACTGAAGATACACATATCAAGTCTCAGCCAAACCAAAGACGCAAAGCCCTAACCACCTAATGACAATGACTGCACCTCACTACAACAACACTCCACTCAAGAATGGTGATCTCACAGTCAGATATCACATACCAAAAGGGGATCGCCACCTAAACACGAAAAACCCTAGCTATTCACAGAGTGGGAGTAGAAACTGTAGGAAAAATGAAGGCTACGTACAACTGATCCGAAACACCTAACTCTAACTACAACATATACCTCTATGCAACGGCTACGATCTTTTCTTGACGATCCAACGGCTGAAGACCAAAACACACACCCATGGGCCGGACTCAAAGACTTGGGCTGAAGACATTAAACAAGGGCCTGAAGAGTTGGGCTCACAGACATCACAATTAACATAGACAAACCCTTACATAAAGGGATACTTGTGAATCAACTATTGTACATAAAAAGTAAACATAAAGTTTGATATAAAAATATGTGGCTTAGGTCATTACAATCAAATTGATTATTTAAAAGTGATGTGATGTGTAAAAACTAAGATTCTAGTTAAATGTATTCTACGTCAAATTTTATGTTCACATTGCTTGTTCGAGTAAAGACTTAATTTCACTTTCTTAGCAATGTTGGGTTGGGATGTTGTTATTTCATAACCAGATGGCTGTGCATCTGTTTGATTCTCAAAGTCAAATTATAATGAGGAAATTATAATAAGGTGAAATGTGAGGTGGTGATTAAAGAATGTTTGAAATGTGTGGTTATGTTTGAATAATTATCAAATTAATTGTAGGTAAAATTATAATGTAGAAATGGAAATGAGAATCAAACTGTTAGAGTCAAATTATGATGAGAAGTTTGTAGACTGAATAAAATAGCAATGGTCACCTAGTCACATCAGATAGAGAGAGATGAACAGTTATGTCAATATATAGAGTTATGATATTTGAAAAAGTGGTATAAAAATTTAAACAAAATTGATACATGACAGAATCGGAATTTTTTTAATACATTACATCAACTTTATATCAATAATAATCAAATAGGTCACATATCCTTTTTGTCCATTTTTTGTTTCTTTACTTGTCCAAATAGAATTATTCCACTATATATGCTTTGGCATGCATACCCAAATATATTTATAACCATTAAAGCATTCAGAAGACAACAATGTGCATTATGAATATGTGGTAAAAGATACTAACCTTACATCAAAAAAATTAATCTAACGCCATTTCAAAAAATAAAAAATAAAAATAGATAGATAATAATAATAATCTAACGCAACAAATGTTTACTGTGCATATATGTCATAAATTTATTATTACTTGTCTCTAAAAAAGCAAGGGAGAAATAGACCTTGACACCTTCTAGAATAATTGTACGGCCCTACCAAAAGCCTCGTTTTTAGCCATTTGTCAAGAAAAGTATCACATTGTATTTTGACATTATTTCATTAGAGACGCTTTGATAGCCTGTTAAGCAACTGACATAGATACGACCCTTCGACTAGGGCGTGGGAGTCTGATATTTATATGGGCATAATACACAAGGTACGTTCCAAACATCGTAAAAGGGAACCAGCCGTTCGGCCGGCCCGTGAATTGCCTAAAGTTAATAAGAATAGAACATTGAAACTGACAATCAGTGTACTTAAGGGAGAAAAGTAAGTCTTATTCTCCATCTTGTAATGGTGAAACAACATCTTCATTCTTTGGCCTTTCCCTTTTCCGTCTTTCGAATTACAAGCTTAAGACAAATTAACAAGCAAACCATACACATCTCCTTTGGTAAGTTGTCCTAACAATTAACAAGAATATTCAGGACAGGACATGATATCCCTACAGATTCACCCTTAGAAAAGTAAATAGCAACCGACGAGCAAAGAAGAAACACAGAATTCAACTTGTACCTTTCCAGCAACTCGGGTGCCGATAGCCTAATATGGGTGACATTATGGGGATAAAGGTTTGCCAGTCCAAAAATCCCAAATAGAGGATGAAGTTATCAGCAAGAAGAACATTGCTAGCCTTCACATCTCAATAGACAACAAAGCAAAGAAGCCTCATCCATTTTCCTTTTAGCCAGAAGTGAAGAGCTTGGAAGTCATGTTAAACTATGCAAATTTCTATGGTATATGTACAAGGAAATCGGACGTGTTGCTTCAAGAAAATATCCAATTTGGGATCTATTCTTATGTTAATACAGATAAAACAACAAATCCTCCCTTGTACAAGCAACTAATGGGCTCTTGTATGTCAACCATGACAGTCCTCTTATCTCTTGGTATATTGTTCACTGAAACTTGTGAAATAGGCCAAATACTTGTAAGAGTATTCTTCGGACCCCCTCGTACGTGGGGGATTCCCAAAACCTACCCACATTGAGAAGTTCAGCAATAAAGGGACCCGAGCACATATTCGCTATACACAATACAGAAGTGGACAATATAATTGATAAGATTTTTAACTTCTTTTTCTTCCTTGATACTGTCCATCCTGCCAACCATGCTATACGAACATTTATAGTAGAAAAATTGGGATAGTTCTTTTGACAAAATGTTAGCAAAATTCTGTGCCATGGACCACGGGATTTAACTCGCCGGTCCTCCTGGGATGATTCTTTTAATTGGTATCTCTAGCAAATTCCCTTAAAAAGGACTTTTCTCACAGTGACATGCTAACATGCTTTAAATCATCCCCTAGTATTGAAAATATGAAATGAACGTATCTTTTTCATCGATGGCCAATTGAGTTTCAGAACAGCCTACAGTTACTGCTCACTGTCAACTCTTTTCTGATTTTGCACATTTCCGTCAACAATAATGGAATTTCCAATATTCATTCTTATTCACAATATTCAATCTCAATAAAATAAGAGCAGAACAGAAATTCTAAGTAGAAAGAAGCGAAATTTATTTAATATGTAAAGAATCTTATTACGTTGGGCCTCTATTCCAGTTCAGTTGTCTTTGGACGAATCAAATGCCCCCAAAAACTACTTAAGAAATCCATCAGCCCACTTTCGAATTTCAGAATCCGCTACAGACAACACTTAACTGTTCGTCAATTCCTAACGCAAAATGAAGAAAACCCAACAATCAATCAAACCTCAAGTCCGAAAGAAATAATTTTATGCCGTGATGGCGAAGCACTAGTTACAGAAGCAAAGGAAATTGAACTCCAGAAAAAAGGAAGGAAAAAAAAACGGGTTAGATATCCACCGTGGCGGGTAGCCTTGACCGGACGTGCCAACAGCAAAACAAACCCCCAGACTGTTGCCGTCCCCACCTGGGGAGAGTAATGCCAACCACTTCTCCTTTCCCCAACACGTCCGATGTGGTTGGCGGGCTCCTTTATAAGCTGTTGAATTTTGATCTAAATTTTTGATGTGGGACGATCTATAAAAAGAAAAATTTCCTGGCACTGATATTGAGTGTTAGAAAATTTTAAGAAGTGTGATTACTTTTCAAGTTTAAAAGGATATAAAATGTGTTTTCAAGTGGTAAAAAGCGCGCACACAAATTTGCATTGTGTACTTTTGACTCGATCTACTTTGTGAAATTCTACGATATACCGATTCTTTGTTTCTAAAATAAATAACGAAAATACTAACTTTTAAGTTTTGAGTACGGCTAAACATACTCTAATTCAACGACAAAACAAATAGAGTATGTTAAGTACAATGATACATAATAACAGTCAAATTGGATAATAAAATAAACAAGATTTTAACTTCTTTTTCTTTTTCAATACAGTCTAATTTGTATCACATCGTAGGTACTAAACAGACAAAATTCTTTCCAATTCTCATGAATATGAATCCACATCAATTCATCTTTGAGATGTATATTTTTGGTGGACAATGTCTCAACAACCATTTCATATCTCAGCAGTCCCAAAGATCATTAGTTTGTTTTCAACTTCCATTTCATCTCAAAATAACAATCTTAAGTGTTAGGCTTAGATGCAGCATAGCTTTTGGCAACTCAATGTCCTGAAACACCCATGGCCGCCAAGGCGCAAAATTTCAGCAACGAATATTCTGCCCAAAAGGAATTCATACATGCCATAAATCGAGAGAAAAAGGCAAGAAAAGCTATGAAAACATCTTGAAGACAAGAAAAAAGATGCATACCATATGCCTCATAGCCATGTCCAGTGACCTTTTTGAGAGTGACCTTCCAAATCCAGAACTTTCTTGGGAAGACTTCTTGGAATTTGTAGACAAATGTTTTTCCACATGTTTCGGTAGCGCCAGTTTCCTCGTGTTTACCACTCTTTCGACCCTTTCAACCATCTGAGTACCAATCAATCCAGGATTCGCATCGTCACTGCCATTGTAGTGTCCTCTGCTTCTTGATAACATAGTTCCATCAGAAGCCCTTATTCGCGAAGGAGAGCACGGTTTCCCTCTTGGCTTGAACTCAGAAGCCTGAAGAGTTGAAGTAGTTTGAGCAGCAGGTGCACTTGCTCTTTCCTTAGAGACACAGGAAGGCCTTTTTGGCATTGATGCCCTTGAATTTAGCTGGGGAACATTTGACAAACCAATTGTCTCCGAGTGATTTGACGGTCTAGACTTCACCGATGGAAAAATTCCACGTGATGGCACTGGTTTTTTCGCGGTTGTAGGGCCTGTTTTAGCCCCTGACAATGATCGATCAGAAGTTATTGAAGCCAGTGGCTTGCGATTTGGCGTTGTGGACCTTGATACTGACTTTGAATCAATTGGCATTGAACAAACAATAGCTCTTGTGGGAGTCGAGGTTCTTGCTACCGAGGGCGTGGTAGAAGGTAATGTGGCTTTTGAAGTAGGTGTAGACGGCCGTGAGGACTTTGATTTCGCAGGCAAATTTGGCTGTCCACGCCTAGTTGATGTTCCAGGTCTAGAAGTTGATCTTCGGCTCCCTGCTGATAAAGACCTTTTTCTTACCAGCATGCTGTCAAGTTTTTCTGCTGAACCTACAAATTCATTCAATACAAAAAAAGGGGTCACATTCGAATTTATGACCAAAAAATAACAGGTAATCTCCATGAGAAAATCATGGGTCTAGGCGCGTATTACCTCTCGAGTCATCACACTCGTGGAGGAGAACATCATCTTTCTCCTTTCCACCATTCGCCGTTCCCAAGAAAATAGCCAGATCTTTGTCTAAACTCCTCATTACCATCTCAGAATCCCTGTTTCGGGGCGTAAAATGTACACATGCCACTCATCCAAAATCCAATCTTTATACATTGGTGACAATCAATATGCAGAATTTGACACACACATACATCTCAAGAATGTATAGATAGAAAGATATGAGACATAATCAAACCCAAAATGAGAAAGATTTACACTTACAGCCATTGTTGTAGTCTGTGGAAACTGATCAATGGAGAACAAGAAGACTGGTAGCAGTTCAGGAGCAAGTATTTTAGCTATATAAGGTGTTCAAGATATATAATAAATAAATAAATAATATAAAATGACTCGAACTAACGGTTTAAGCTTTCCGGTCAGATGGCTTTAACAGAAGGTTTCTACAATAGCAAGGGATTTGGAGGAAAAGGGGAGGAAAAGGCTGATGAATCAAGAAGTTTGTATGATTCTTTGACAGGGATTTGATCAGTCTTTCTTCTTGATATTTATAGAGGGAGACAGAACAAATTCAAGTGTAAACGTAGTATGAATTTGCGTGTAATTTGGCAATTGGTTTACTTGGTTTATTATAAATTGACGCATGACATCATGTTATTAGATCATTTTAAGAAAAGTTAAAAAAAATGCATATGTCCAACCATTAACTTTTACATTTTTGAACAATATACTCCCTCCGTCCTATAAAGATATTCTCCTATTCCTTTTTTTATTCATTCGAAATTATATTCTTTCCTTAATTAACTTATACTCTTAATTACAATGCACAGTAATCAACAATAAAGAAGATTTAAAGTGAAATATTAAGTAAATTTAAAGGCATAGGAAATAAATTCTTAAATTGTATATTTCCAGCAATATGAATTTAAACTTCCTTAATCGATGTGAAAAATAGAAGGGAATATATTTGCGCGGGTAATATAATAAAAGTTATCCATGATAAACCAATTAAACAAATTGGCAATTTATTTGGTAATTAGACTGATTTTTAGTGGTGAAAAGTGAGTTATTTTGGCTTTTATTGTCTCTTTATTGCTTTAAAGTTTCAGAATTCAGAATCATTAACATCCTAATTAATGCTTTCCCATTTCATCTTGGTCAAAAGAAAAACATTTCTTTATCTTTTGATGCCTGGCCATCTTTTGACAAGAGAGGATTTATGACATGTCCGATAAACTCAATCAAAAGCAACCTTAAAAGATTCAACAAGATCTTTTGAAAAAAAAAAAAAAAATCTTCCCCCGAAAAAAAAAAGATCCTTTTAGAAAAATAAAAAATAAAATCAACAAGAGAAATTTCCCAGGTTAACATGAACTCATCAATTAGTATATCTATGAATACAGAACTCATCAATACAGAGTACAACCCTATGTGACTACATCTGATTAGGACTTGGGGGATTGAGGGTCCCTCAAACTCCAATCACACGTAGTCACACAAGAGGTGTACTTTCCTTAAGAGGAGAGTAATGCTCTCCTTAGAAAATTTGATTTTTTCATTAGAATTTGTGAACTCTTTAGTCAGTAATCAAAATGACGTGAGTGCCAATTATTGTGCAATTATAAGTATGCGTTTGAAAAACTATTTCTTGTGTAACATCCAGCAAAAATGTTATAAACAAATTATACAATATAATCGTCATTTTGATAATGATGAAAGAGTTATTTGTATTTGCATCAATTAAAAAGTTATAAGATCATGACAAAGTGATCGAATTGAATTGTATCAATGGTAAAATTACAAGACTTGTCACTCGAATGAATACCAAGGAAAAGAATGTGATAATATAATTATATCGGATTGCAAAGTCAAAGTTGCCACTCAATTAAATGACAAAAATTAAAACGTGACAATATAATCGTATTTGAAGTATTACAAGAATGTTATGCACATAAATGTTAAGAACTACAACATGATTGATACTTGGACAATGAATTGAAATTAGAATATAGTTATTGAGAATGTATTGATAATGATTGAATAATTATATGAATTTGCTATTGATAACGTAAATGTTATTTTAACAATGATCGAATAACAGTTTGAAATATCACAAGAATTCAAAAAATTATTACCCAAGAGAGCCTAGAGGTAAAAAAAATGTGGTTATTAGTTAACATTCTTGAAGTTGATAACCTAATTGTAAAACTCTATTAAGTGAAAGGGCTCAAGTAACATAAATCGAACTATCATGACTTAATTATAAGGCAACACAAAGTATAACGACTCATCGAGCAAATTGCCGCCAAGTGTACGGCGCTACATTTCACCACTTGTCATAGTTTGATTGGCGAAACTCAAAAGTTTATTAAAATCAATTGAATTTGGATATTTTTCAAGGTTATAAATAGGGCAAAGGGTGTGAGAATTCTCTAAAACAAGCCAACCTCCCAATCGACCATCTATTTCATTTCCTCTCCACATCCATAATCTTGGTTCATTCCTTTCAATGCTTTTACTTCTTAGTAAATATCAAGAGCTTTTAAAAATAAAGGAAATTCATCCAAATGAAGGGAGATGAGGAAAACAACCTTTAAAACTTATCAAACCTTAAATATTGCATTTGAAAATAACCCCTCATCATAGATATATAATTAAACTAACAAGAAACACTATTTTGATCAAGGAAAATGAAGGTTTTGAGGGCATTTATCAACAACTCAAAGAATCTTTGGAAAAATCAAGCTAAAGAGGTAAGTAACTACCACTTTGATTCTCTTTTAGCATTTATGATGTTTTGATACAATAAGCATGATTTTTATAAAAGTCTTCAATGAGACAAATATGTGATTTGATGCATTAAAAAGAATGATTGATTATTGCATTTGAATCACTAGTTGCTCTATCCGTCTTGTATTGAATTGTTTTGAATTGTTTCTCACACTATGACATATTCAATGATCCCGGGATAGGGAAGATTAGTGTAGTGTTTGCTTTGAATTGGAACTTCGGTAAGGGTCAATCGGGTTTAATTGTGGATCCACTTAATTGTACATGATCATGATTGAATTGATTAAATTAATATGACTCTTGCGCGCCCCACGGGTAATAGTTTAACTAGTGATAGGGTTCTCTTGTGTATTGAAAAGCTTTGTGCATTCAATGATCTTCTTGAAAATAAATCTTTAAAATTGATCTACTTACTGAGTATTTCATACTAACTCCCTTTTTTCTATAATTTTTATAAATAATTGAAGCTATGACATTTGAAAAGTAAGGCAAGCCAGGCGTTGGAACAGATCGTGAATGGGAGTAGAGTTTGCAAGTGGTAGAAACTTGTCTTTGAAACTATACAAGAATACTTTTTATAGTTAAACCAATTTATGAGTTTTATACTTTTTGTAATCATAAGTATGCACACCTTTCTATAAATGTATTTCTGTCAATTGAAAACTTACATTTTAGTATGATACCTTCCCAATAATTTGTCTTGACTAGATTAACTTTATTTGATTTGGTAATCAATGAAATATATCTATTAATATAACTTATTGTGATCTTTACATCTTATTAATAAACCAAGTTTTAATGATTCTTTAAAATATCAAAACTTGTTAGTTTAAGTGATTAGCTTTATCAATTCAAAAGCTATTTGTTTGTTTTATACGTCCCGTCCCTGTTATTTATATTGGAGCTTTCGCTACGGAATTTCTTAACCAATATAAGATATTCGAAAATATTATAAAATTAGCGGGCGTGACATCTTGTATGATTGTATTAGTTTTTCACCCGTATGATGTATAGGAAGAATAATTTAAAATAATCTAATAATTCAAAATAATCTAACTTATTATAAGAATTTGAGAAATTAGATGCTCACACATGTTTAAAAAAAAAGAAGTGAAAACTTGACATCCTAGTATAGTATCATATATTTGTTTAAAAATAAATAAGAAGATTACATAGACGTGTAGTTCCTTCTTTTTAATTTTATTATTTAAAATTTTAACTATTGATAGTTATATATTATAATTATATTTTATTTTAATATTTTCTTATGATGATATAAATAATCAATTCATAAAAATCAACTATTAACTTTGTTTGTGTGTGCCCAATGTGATATGATGATATTTTAATCAACTCTTAAACTCGTAAATAAAAGTCTGATTCCCCTATCTTACAATCCTTTTGTAATATTTGAAAAAAAAAACACTTTGTTTTTATGCTAGTTTTGTTTTTATGCTAGTTACTGTTTGAGGGTGAATTAAGACATTAACAAGGACAAACAAATATCGGATAAAATAAAAAAAAATTCATTCAGAAGCAATTGAATGTAGACATTTTCTAATGCAAAATTAAAAAAGATAAGTATGCGGGATTTTGCGTGTGTGTGTGAGAGAGAGAGAGAGAGAGAGTGAGTGATTTTAAGAATAATCCGTCAAAATCACAGAGAAATTATCTTGATTGTTGGATTTTAATGGGAATGAAAGGAAAATTTAAAAAAAATGAATATAAGATAACTTGAAAATAGAATCAAGAATTATGAAGATAAGATAAAATTATGAAAATGAAATAACTCAAAAATTTTTAAATAAAAAAAAAAGATATAGAAAGCATTTACCGCACTGATTATCACGTTTGGAAACAAAAAAACCAAATTATCCCTACTTCTAACAAACGTAGCTGGAAAACTGGTGTAAAATTGTACCGCAAACTATTTTCATTTAATTAATATATAGATTTCTTAAAAATCGACTTTAAGCGTCAAAGGTTAAATATCTTAAATAAGGCTTTGCCCTCTCTATTTATACACAAAAGAAGACAGGAGCTTGCTTACTATTACAATGGTGTTATGGGACATATAACGTTAGTAGTTGTTTTCCAACTGTTTAGACGACTTATGCCTAAATAAATATCCTTTTTTTAAATTCACGTCATGTAAAAACATAAAAAATTGAAATATTTGCACGTCAATTATAAAAGGATTCTATTTAAATAGTTATCAAAAGGACCTAACATTTTATTAATTAATGCATTTGAATTAAACCGTAAATTTCACAGAGGATGAGGGACTATTCATCCAAATTTAAAGGTTAAGGATGAAATTGTAAATGAATGCAAACGTTAAGGGACCTTTCCTGCAAACTACCCAATAATTTAATTTAATTTAATTTAAGTTTTTCTTTTTGTGTCAAAGGACCAATAATTTAATATTAGTAAAACTGACTTATTAGTTTTCTGTTATATATGGCATTGTATAGTCTTTTTTTAGTTAATAAAATTGAATACAAAAATACCAAGTTTAAAGAACAAAAATCTGAATAATATAAAAAGTAGCGTCAATTAGCCATTTAATTATTTAATATTCTATAATAATAATAAGTAGATTTATGTGATTTTCAATTCAAACACAAAAATCAAACTAAAGACTTCAATGGTCCTATGCCTTTCATCGATATTAATCATTATCAGAACACCTCCACACGCTTAGAAAAATTTAGTCCTCTAGAATAGGAGAAAGAGACAAGTAGTGTGGCATGGCATATAGTTGTCACACGAAATAAGATTGTAACAAAAAAATCTAAGGCGGAGGATCTATGAACTTAGAGTTATTGGAAAAGGGGCGGGTCGGGAGGCCTTAAGTTCTTAAACCTAGCTTCTTTCTGAGAAATATATTTTTGACTCATTCATTCAGAATTACACAAATCTCTAACTGAAAAAAAAAATTAAGCATTACAGCAATTACAAGTGCTTTCAAGATCCAAATGTCCGTTTATACGGTATGGTATTAGTTCACCCTACAAAACTCGTATGTAATTCCTTACTTGCATCTCTACTTGGTTTAAGATTGAAACTAAGCTGAGGATGAGGAGGAGGTGGAGCTGACGATGTAGTTTCTGGGATGAGACTGTCAATTCACATTCCAGAAATTATCAAACCTCGTCAGCATCACTCCCAGTCATCTGATCATCTTGAGACGGGGAATAATTGCTTCCATCAGGACCCAACACCTGAAACCTACTCAAGAGGATTAAAAACAATCACAATTCAAAATGAACATGGTTTTACTTATCATTTTCCTAAATATAGTGTCCTATATTACTATTCAATAATCACGACCAAGCGCGCCTAATACGGAGTATGGTTCACAATAGCACAATAACTACCTCTCTAGAATAAACTTTCCTTCCTTGTACTTCTGGTTCTTCTCATGAGCAGTTTCCTGACATTAACAATAAGATATAAGCACAACAATGATCAAGCACTGAGGAAGGCAGTGTAACAAATAAGAAACAAACTCAAGTTTCTGAATTTGATCTCACATATTTCCATCCCAAAATTGAACCACAACCCACACAGAATATGTCAACAACAGTGTGCAATCCAGTTATCATCATCCGCTCTTCTTTTTCACCAACATTGACATTCACACTGTCAACAAAAAACATGTTATTAGATAATGTTATGACTGAATTCTAAGAGGCAACATCTTTCATTTTTGTACTTACTAGTTTAAGAGCAACTTCAATGGAATGTCCATTCAAGAAATGTTTTGCCACATCGTCTAAAAAAGTTGATGTGCCATTAGAAAAAGAGAAGGATGTCTACCACACCCTCTAGATGTGGAGAGCGTGGTAGGCACGTCTATTCACCCCGTCTTAACTCATTTTTATTCTCTCTCATCCCAATTACTAAAATCATCCACTAATTTCTACATACCACCCACTACTTCTTGCAATTCATTTGAAGGCGTATTTTCTCAATCTTCACTGGTTTTAACCACGAAGAAAAGCAATCAACATTGCTCCATTGGAGATGCTCCAAAAATCAAGAAGCACAAAGAATGAAAATCATTTAGCAGAAATTCATAAGAACATCCACAGATGACAGGACGATAGAATAAGAGAAGCATGAAAGCATTAACATTCAAGTAATTTCTGCTCTTGATATTAACACACAACTTTATGTTTTTCAGTCATCACCAATTGATATCCTCTGCAGTAAGTAACTTAATAGAACTCTTTACCTTTTTTCCCCTTTTTTCCCTTCTTTTTTTTGACTGCTGGACTGGGACTATTTTCTATTATTCTTCAAGAAAGAAAAAAAATTCAAGAACAACGCAATGGTAAATTAAAAATAAAAAAAGTTTGCCATGGATAAACAATTTGAAGTGAAAATGCAAAATTGAAGAACAGACTGATGTACAACCAGAGATCTTGAGCATGAAGGATCTTTACCAAGCAAACACAAGGGTTACCTCGAGTATTGAATAGGTAAGTGAAACTCTACTGTTTATGTTACAATTGCTCAGTTAGATCCAACAATTACAGTTAAAGAACACTTACACCTTATCGAAGAGATATGCCTTCCCATTCCTGGAGTGGAAAGCCTGGAAGATTGGATAGCGCACCAGGTTAGATTCATGTGCATTCATCCGTGCTTGTCAATGGCAGGCAAGAGTATATAACTAAATGTGACTAGAAATGTAAAGCAAAACCAGGCATTGCAGCTAAGCTTCAAACTATCAGCAGAAGAAGGGATAACAAACTCCAAGCCAAAGAACATCTAAATAAAAGAAATGGCAAACAAAAGTATGACTTTCAAGAAAAGTATCAGGCTACAACAGAGAAGGAAAAATTGTGGGCAACCAGAGCAGGCGTCCTAAAAAATGAACACTCCAAAATTGAGTTATTTACGCAGAGTGAAGAATTACAATTTCTATATTTAACTAGATAAGAACAAGGTATACCAGTATGCATTCATTAAGGCATGTCATGAAAATAAATCATCGGACACATGGTCTCCAATGGCCTTATGATTGTGGGCAACCAGAACAAGGTACACTTTATTAAGCAACACTTTGGTCTTCTAATTTTGGGATCCGATGTGGGACTGTAAATGGTAGACTCTGTCTATAGAGCTAAACAGATCCAGTGCTCTTCTTCCAAAAGGCCATTCTCCGTGTTTCTTCATTCATAGGAATCTAGTGGGGGATACCTTTTCAAAGGGTCTTGGTGTTGGGGGCTTGGGGAGTGTCTTTTTATTTAATTGGTTTCTACCCAAGTTTCTCTTTTGCTACTTCGAGATTCAAAATTTTCTGCAAGAATTGTACTCTTTTTGGATGTATGACAAATTCTTGAAATCTTAGTAGAGGTAAATATGAAAATTAGCCGCCAGATGATTGGTTGCTGTCACTTGCGTCTCCTGAGTTTTCTTAGAATGCAGTTGTTATGGGCATATTGATGTTATGCTTTATCTGATGAACATTGTAAGGAGGAAAATTTTTTGATTTATTTGTTTTCAGTTGTATTAGCTATTTGGATTTAGGGAAACCATAATTCTTGCTGCAGTTTATGAGCCAAAGCCTAGGACAAAGGAGAATAACAATCTAGAGAAAGCTAGTATTAGAGTCATTTGGAAGCCCAATAGTACTAGCCACTAGGCACTAGGCAAATTGGGAAAGCCGGGAAGGAGTATGAGATGATACTGAAGAGAACTATGCAATGTATCTACTTTTGAATGTTCATTTGAATGCCACTGCATTGCATCAATCTCTAACTCCACCCCCTCCCCTCCGGGATTAAAAAAATTGGACCGCACTGAAGAAAATTTCTGGCTACGCGCATGATTGTACACAAGACTTCTACTTCCTATTGCTACTTTTGAGCCCTAAATATCATGTCATTAAACATATATATGAGAGAAAAAGATTCAAAATATGCTTTTGACTGTTGATTAAGTGGAAAGGAAATCTCAAAAAGTTGTAATCCATGTTAATTCCATAATAATGCATTAATTTCTATTGTGTTAACTGCTAATTATACCCCGTCTTGCCTTCCTTTACTCTCAAAACAAAGAGATGGATTGAACTTTGAAAGGAACTTCACAATCAGCAATTTCCTCTTGTGAACAAAATAGTACTGTAAGCCAAACATGCAACTTAAATTGAAATCAATCCCATAAAATGCCAGTCATAATGAACCCAAATCCCTCCCTATATTCATCTTCGTTTGCTGAATTGCAAACGTGCTGTGTTCTTACTTTCAGGAACAACATGATCATAAATCGAATCAAATTAAAGAGACTACTAAAGTGAAAAAACTCAGTTCACCTACCCTCAGCTACATATACTTTTCAATTTTTCAAAATTTAATCACGTAGATGCATAAAAAAGAGTGAGGCGAGATACCGTGGAAATAATGTCATCGGAGAAAGCCAGATGGGTGTTGCAGTGCTTGCAAGTATAAGTACTCCCTTCAAGGCTGATAGCAAATATTCTTCCCATTATTCCAAGGGCAACTACAGTAGTAATTCAATAATCCTCTACCTCTCTGAATTAATACAATCGGATTCTATCCCTACACAACCAACAGAAACATTTTATTTTAGCTCCAAAAAAAACGGAAATAAGATTTCGTCAATCAATGATCTGGAAAACAATGCAAAGCAAAGGCAAAATAGATAGAGTTTCTGAAATTTTGACATATTAATTAAGTAAAAGGGAAGAAAATGAAAGAGATCGGATGACGATAAATCGCGATCATTCACCTTTTAGGAGAAAACGGCCGGGCAAAAGGGTCCGAAACAAAGGAAATCATCGCACCAATTGAGAAGTCTGCGTGAACTTCACTTTTGAAGTCCGAGAGAGAGAGAAATATACTTTTAATTTTCTAATTGATGAGCAAAAGTAAAATTAGGGAAGGTTTTTTTTTTTTTTTCTTTTTTTTTTTTCCTTGGTAGTCAAAATTAGGGAAGATTTATTTTTTTAAAATTTTAAAATTAAAAAAATAGTATCCAAATTGGGAATTATTATTATTTAGTTTTAGCAAAAAATTATTACAAGTTGTAGATCACACTTAAAGGTAGGTTGGTTATTCAAACTCATCAAATATAGCGGTAAGTGGAAAACTTTACCACTATAATAACAAACACACTTTGGTGTAATAAAAAAAAAAGAAAACCCAAAAACAAACAAACACACTTTGGTCTAGTTTATAATAAGTTGGTTATGATGTAAAATTAATTTCGTGTGCCTATTAGTTTAGTCTTTTATTTGTTATGGATTTTTTTATAATAATAATCGTATCCTAGTGCAAATAATAATAATAATAATAATAATAATAATATAATAATAATAATACAAACCAATACAATGTTGAAAAAATCCAAACAACTCATCATTGATAGGAGTTGAATATGTTATTATAAAGTTCTCATAACATCAGCGATGCTGAACGAATCTACAACTCACATAAATCAACAACTTTTGGATTGCAAATCGAAAGACACTTGATTCTTATTTGAAATCAACCAAGAACCCTACAATTCGTTAAAGCAAAATAAATGACAAGCCTAATGGGCTAACGGTCATTTAATGGATTGGGCTTACAAAGTTGCAAAGAAAAGAACAAAAACGACAACTTAAAACAGAAAACGCAACTTTGACCCTCTAAACGACCCCAAATGTCCGAAATCGGTCATGCATTGTGGCAAAGTAACGAGTCTTGTCTGTCTCATTGAGAGCTTTCTAAAATGGTATTATAGGCGGAAAACAAACACCGAACGCGAATTCTATAGCTATTTGAAGCCGCTATGATCAACAAAACTACATATGATCCCAACGGTCCAAAAAGGCTAACGCCTGATCCTGAAAAACATCACTCAGCATTGCCAATTGAGTAAGGGCTCATTGGCAAAATATATTTCATTTTTTTTTTTTTTTGGCAAACAAATAAATTTCATTTTTAATGCACGTAGAATCCTATTCTATTAATATTTCAAAATAGAAATTTACTGAACTATTTTTATCAATTGTAAATTTCAGAAAATGTCCCTAGCTTTTAAAAAATGTAGCAATTTCGTCCTTAATTTTTTCTTCAACATCTAGAGTCCTTAACCTTTTAAAAATTTTCACAAAAAGTCTCTATGGATGAAATCTGTCTATTTTGATTGTTAAAGGAAAAGAAAATGACATTTTTACCCCTTCCATTAAATTAAAATAAAAATAATAAAAAAATTTGTTATCATGACACCAATTTCAGAGACTACAATTACTCCACGTTCTTCGCCAATGCATTTGCCAATTGCATGTTATCCATTTGAATTACCTCGACACAAGTCATTAAATTGTGCACCACACAAGTGCTGGTTTCTTGAGAATCCACCAGAACCATTTGTCGCACGCTTCATTCACTGTCGTCAATGAAGAGTTAATTAGAAATTCAGATCCAGAAGAAGATGTTAATCTTTTATTACCATTGTCTATTTCTTTATTTGAGTTATTGGAATTTTTATCAACAACGGGATGTGGAAGAAGGAATAAGAATATTTTTTTATTTTTTTTCTTTTACATTTTTTAAAGAAAAAACTTTTGTTCTTTTAATTTTTATTTAATGTGAAGGCAAAAAGGTAATCTTCTTTCTCAACGGATTCTGTCTATAGGGATATTTCGTGAGATTGTTTGAAAGGTAAAGGACTTAGAGGTTGAAAAAAAATTTAAGGATAAAATTACTACATTTTGCAAAGGTTGGAGACTTTTTTTTGAAATTAACCCTTCAAGTTATTCTGTGAAATCTCACAAGTCTTGCATTTCCGCTCATGCATTTTGAACCCTGGACTTCCAATATTATTTAATTTAGTTCCTAAACTTTTTGAAAATTCTATATTCAACCATTGAACTTTTAGAATAGAGAAAGCAAGTCCACAAAAATTTCTGTTCGTGGCAAATTTATCGGCGACCTTTCATATTCATGCATAGTATCCCTTATTCGGTGTTTCTTCAAAATCTACTTTTTTTAGTTTCATTAATTAATGGGGAATTATATCCCCGCCACGTTAATTTATTATTACACCATACTTTTCTATTTACTTAAATATCCTCAAGTAAAGTTACTTAAATAACCTTCTTTTAAGACCTTCTTTTTGATTTTTTTTTTTTTTTTAATTTTTGCTTCTCACATCAAACCACAATTAAAGGTTAAAATCTCCTTTTTCTATTACGACCATGAATCTTCACTCTCTTCATACTCATCAGCTAGTCGGCATGGGCATTGAGTGCCACAACGGCAATGGCATCAACCACAAGGCCTTGAATAATCCAAGATAGGGCAGCTTCTACGATTAATGCTAATTCCTCATTTTGCATATAACTGAAATATCTCCTCAAACAATAGAATATTCAAACCAATTGCCAAAAAAAAAGGATAGAGAGATGAATTATAGGAATGCCTTCCGCAAGAACATGTTGGAAATTGGTGGTGTGGGGTTGCTGAAAGATTAATTGAGTGGGGGAGATGAAGGCGTCAAAGATGTTGCCGGGTAATCAGACGAATAGGGTTGGCAATTGATTTCATTATTATTATTTTTTTTTTTTTACTTTTAAAATGTTGGTTAGAAATGTAAATGTGTTGTGGTGTAATAATTAAAAATATAAATTATTTGTGGTGGGTATAAAATGTGGTGGGAGAATTAATTATTGTGGTGGAAATATAATTCCCCTTAATTAATTAATAGAAAATCTTTTTTGCCAATGAAGCCTTAGCCAATTGGTTAGGGGGCTAAGGTTGAGTTCCTAGGACGTAGAGGTCTCAAGTTTGATTTCTCCCATGTGGGGTTTGTCTACATTTATTTGTAGTTTGTTGTCTCTTGTATAGGAATTTGTATTATTGATTTATTGTAGTATTATTGAGTTATGTGCACTGTGTTTCAGTAGAATTTATATCTATATACACGTGTCCTGCTATAATACAGATTGTAATTGTACTTAAAAAAATATATATATATATTTACTCTTTAGTTACATCTCTTGCCATTCTAAAAAGTATCAATCTTATAATAGTTCTCATGTCGACTTAACCCTCAAGTGATTTTTGTTTCTATCGAGTGCACTTGTATATGTGAATATGATGTAAGCGAAAGCTTTTGAAAACGTGACCACCGGAAATTCTCAGGGTGTTCTTTTTTCCCTTTATTCATTCATTTGGTTCATCATGTACTGTCTCCTAGAGGATAGACCTAACTGCAAATATTTCATGTCCTTAACTAAATTTAGACTTCCTTAAAGCCAGTTCGAATCAAGCAATTTACTAATTGAGAATTTGTATATACTTGA